>JASDQU010502978.1:4302-27174 GCA_032191745.1 Picea mariana | reverse complement strand
AAAATACACGAGTCTGGAAATTTTTGCACCATTATTTGAGACCTATTCCATTGGATTTATCTCTTCACCCTTATCACATTCATACATATCATTTTTCAGAAAACGTTTTTACCCCACCTGCCCTGTTTCAATTCCCTCGTCATCATGGCCCATACCTGCAGCCAAGACTTGGAAGCTCACCTCAATACCTTGCAATCTAATTTCACAGAACCCCAACAAGAAGTGAAACAACTCAGTACCAATGTTTCCACCATCAATACAACCATGCAGTCCTCCATCACCACCTTAATCGAGGAACTCAAACAAGACATGAATACCCATATTGAATTTGTTGTTTCGATGCTCTGCACCAAGCTGCATATCCCTGCAGATAACCCTTTATCTGACCCACCTCCAAATACCGAAGCTGAAACTTCCTCTCATTCCCATAATTCTTAGCCCCATCACTTTTAGCGTGACCTACGCCTTCTGCAGGTGGATGTGACCAAATTTGATGGCTCGGATCTCACTGGTTGGGTAACCCAAATGGAACATTATTTCTCTTTATACGACATTACAGATGACTTGGCCAAACTTCGGTATGGTGTTCTCCATCTAGATCAATAATGTTGGCAATGGTGGAAATGAAGAAAAACTTCTCGTCAAGGGTATATTTCTTGGACACAGTTTGTGGCAGAGCTTTATGAACGCTTTGACACTCACACTAACCATTTAGGATGTTTGACAAAGTTGAAACAATATGGAACAGTGGAAGACTTTATAGCTTCTTTTGAGTGCCTGGATTTTCGGATAGAGGGCATGTCTGATGCTTTTTTCTGAGAATTTTTTATCAGTGGCCTCAAGGATGAGATTTGTGCCCATGTCCTCATGGCTCGGCCTTAGAGTTGGGTGGAGGCTACTAAAAGAGATAAAGAAGCACAACAAGTTGTATCTTCTCAAAACCGGAAACCCTCCTTTATTCCTCGCACTAAACCAGTATATCCCACTACTCCCTCTCCTCCACTAAAGATCCAAAAATTGACCAGGGCTGAAATGGCTGAACGCCAACTCAAAGGCCTTTGTTATAATTGTGATGACAAATATTTTCCGGGCCACAAGTGTAAGGAACAAAAGATTTTTGTGGCCATATCGGAGGATGTTTCGAAAGAGGATGTTGAAACTCCCCTTGTGTCTGAGTCACCTAAAACCACAGACATAACCCCTCCCTCAGACCCTCCCGAAGTAGAACTGATCATTTCCCTAAATTCTCTCATTGGTTTCTCTGCTCCCCAAACCCTCAAGCTAATTGGTTACATCAAGCATAGGAAGGTCATCATTCTAGTTGATAGTAGCAGCACCCATAACTTTATTCATTGCCGCATTGCCTAGGAAACTCATTGCTATATCCATGCGGCCAATAATTTGCAAATCATGATTGCCAATGGGTGTGCGTCTCCAAATTGGTGACTACCAACTTAAATCTCATATGTTTGCTATCAACATGGGCGGTTGTGACATTGTGTTGGGTGTAGACTGGCTAAGGACTTTGGGTCCCATTCTCATGGATTTCAAGGAATTAACCATGCAATTCGACCAGGAGGGTCAAAAATATAAGTTCCAAGGCATCACCATTGGTTCACCGGAGATCATTAGTTCCCATCGCATGTAAAAGTTGCTCAAAAAAGTTCATTCTGGCGTTATTACACAACTCCATGCCATACAGGCAACTGAGACACCCTTTGTGCCGCGAGACCTTCAATCCATCCTCTCTAAACATCAAGTGTTCTTTTCCACTCCCCGGGGACTCTTGCCTTCCTGTGGTGTTCATGATCTTTCCATTCCCCTTATCCTAGGAAGCCTCCCTCCCAATATCTGTCCCTATCGCCACCTCTTTTCCCAAAAAAATGAAATTTAGAAAATGGTTCAAGAACTACTTAACACAGGCATTATCTGCCCTAGTACGAGCCCCTACTCTTCTCCTATGGTCATGGTCCTAAAGAAAGAAGGTTCTTGGCGCATGTGTCCTGACTTCCGCGCCCTCAACAAACTCACCATTAAAGACAAATTTCCCATTCTTGTCATTGATGACCTCTTGGATGAATTGAGTGGCACCCAGTTCTTTACTAAAATTGATCTTTGTTCTAGCTACCACCAGATCCGTATGAAAGACACAGACATTCCTAAGACTGCTTTTAGAACTCATGAGGGCCACTATGAGTTTTTGGTCAAGCCCTTTGGCTTATGTAATGCCCCCTCCACCTTTCGAAGCCTCATGAATCATGTGTTTCTCCCTTTTCTCCGTCATTTTGTCTTAGTTTTCTTTGATGATATCCTCATTTATAGAAAAACCTGGATAGACCATCTTGCTCATGTGGACCGTGTTCTCCATCTACTCTCTCAACACCAACTTTTCCTGAAACAATCTAAATGTGCTTTTGGTGCCTCAGAAGTCGAGTACTTGGGTCATCTTGTTGGCAAGAACGTCGTTAGGGTGGATCCTAAAAAGATTGAAGCTATGAAAGACTGAACTCACCCAAAGACTCTCAAAAGGTTGTGAGGATTTCTGGGATTAACGGGTTATTATCGCAAGTTTGTTAAGAATTATGAAAAGATTGCGACACTTCTCACCACACTCCTTAAAAGGAATTCTTTCACTTGGACTCCAACAACTGCTCAGGATTTTCATACCTTGAAGATGGCCATGTGCACCACTCCAGTCTTGGCCCTTCCTGATTTCACAAATACCTTTGTCATAGAATGTGATCCTTCAGGGAAAGGTATTGGTGTTGTCCTTATGTAAGAGGTTTGACCTTTGACATTTACCAACAAACAACTGTCTGAACAAAATTTGGGAAAATCAATCTACGAAAAGGAAATGTTGGCTATTCTGCATGCCATTGATTTGTGGTGCACTTATCTATTGGGGCAACGCTTCCAAATTAAGACAGATCATCAAAGCCTCAAGTATTTTCTAGAACAACGCATTTCCTCCCCAGAGCAACAAAAATGGGTAACTAAGATCTTTGGATATGCTTATGATATCATTTAAAAGAAATGCAAAGACAATGTGGTGGCAGATGCACTTTCCCAAAAATATGAAGATGAAGGCTCCCTTTTTTATCTCTCCTTCATTGTCCCAGATTTTCTCCAAGCTGTTCACCAGGAATGGCTACAAGATCCCAAAAGTTTGCTTCTGATACAACAATTGCAGTCCAATTCTTCAGTTTCCCTAGGGTACTCTTGGCTCCATGATGAGATTCGATATAAAGGCTGTTTGTATTTAAGTAAACAGTCAAAACTTAAATCCACGGTGCTTTCTGAGCTTCATGCTACACCCACAGCTGGGCACTCTGGGTTTACCAAAACCTATGACAGGGTCAAACGTTCTTTTTTCTGGGATGGTATGAAACAAGACATTCGTAATTTTTTGGCCGAATGTGATGTGTGTCAATGCAACAAGGGAGAAACCGTCAAATCTCCTGGCACACTACAACCGCTTTCGATTCCACTTGCTATTTGGAGGGATATCTCTATGGATTTTATTGCAGGCTTACCTAAATCAGACAATAAATCAGTCATCATGGTGGTAGTTGATCGCATTTCCAAGCATGCTCATTTTTGTGCTCTTCAACACCCATTTACAACATCCACAGTGTCTCAACTTTTCATGGATCGTGTCTTCAAGCTTCATGGCATGCCACATTCTATTGTTTCTGATCGTGACCCAACTTTCACCAACATTTTTTGGCAAGAACTATTCAAGCTACAAGGCACCCAATTGCATCTCAGCACAGCTTATCATCCCCAGACGGATAGTCAAATGAAAGTTGTCAACAAGTGTTTGGAAACATATTTGAGGTGTTTTGCATCGGAAAAGAAAAATTAGTGGGCTCAATGGTTACCCCTAGTTGAATGGTGGTACAACACTTCATACCATGCAACTACCCGCATGACTCATTTTGAAGCGGTATATGGACAAAAGCCATCATTAGTTCTCTCATATTTACTAGGTATCTCGAAGGTCCAGGCAGTTGACCAAACGCTTATAGTTCGAGAGGATATTCTCAGTACCCTCAAAGAGAATTTGGTCATGGCCCAGAATCACATGAAGCAACAAGCAGATCAAGGTCGCTCTGAACGTCATTTTGTAGAAGGGGATTAAGTGTTTCTTTGACTGCAACCTTACAAGCAAACTTCCCTCAAGGATGACCATTGTCAGAAGATGGCGCCCAAATTTTATGGTCCTTATACAGTTCTCAAGCATGTGCAATAGGTGGCCTATCAGTTAGCTTTGCCTAGTCATTCTAAGTTACATCCCGTTTTTCATGTTTCATGTTTGAAGAAGGTGATTGGAACTAAGTGCCAAACTCAAACCAACCTTCCCGAGTTGGATGAAGAAGGTTCCATTTGGCTACAACCACAAGCAGTTTTGGACCAGCATGAGCTGTTGGAAAATATTTAACAAACAACGAATGCTTGTCATTGATGGCAAGTACAACAGTGAAGATGGCATGAGTATAGGAAGAATGTAACAGAAAGGCATCCGAAGTATTTTAGGAAAACACTGCATAGCAAGCTCGATAAGTTTAGAAGAGATAGTACAGAGGATTGTTGGCATGTTTTACAGGCAGCGTATTCTTGTCATTGATGGCAAGTACAGCAGTGATGATGGATTGAGTACAGCAGCGATGATCAACAACACAGTGATAATCGGGGAAGAGCAACAACCGTGATCGTTGGATCCCATCCTAAATTCCTAATGGCCGTCAGATCTGAATGTAGACAAGAAGAGTGCGCTGAAGAGGAGGACAGATCTCAAGCGTTAGATCCAAGCGCGGGATCTGACCATCGTTGGATCAAGGAGAGCCTGCACGTTCTTTAAAGTGCAAGGAGTAGCGGGCTCACAAAATCCCAAAAGAAGGAGGACCATCCATCTTCAGGCAGGACACGTGGACACAGATCAACATTTCGCTGACTGGAGAGTCAAAGCAACAGGGTTCCCTAACCTCTCGAAATCACGACTTAATCTGAGCCGTCAAATCAAGGTTGAATCTGGACCGTTGATCCAAGTCCATTTCGGAGTTTCGCGGATCGAGTGTTGGAGATGTCAAGGAATATCAACCACAGGAATCTCGAAATTGTGATATGCGAAATCGCGACTTAATCTGAGCCGTAAGATCAAGGTTTGATCTGGACCATTGATCCCAGTCCATTTCAAAGTTTCGAGGATCGAGAGTTGGAGGTGTCCAAGAATATCAACCACAAGAATCCCGAAATCGTGATATGCGAAATCGCGACTTAATCTGAGCTGTCAGATCAAGGTTTGATCTGGACCGTTGATCCCAGTCCATTTCGGAGTTTCACGGATCGATTGTTGGAGATGTCAAAGAATATTAACCACAAGAATGTCAAAATCATGATATGCGAAATCATGACATAATTGCAACCGTCAGATCAAGATGTGATCTGGACCGTTGATCCGACTCCATTTTGGAGTTTCGTGGATCGGGACTTTGAAGTGACAAGAACACTGAAGATCAAGAATGTTGAAATTGAGAAATGTGAAATCGCGAAATGATCTGAACCGTCAGATCAAATGTTGATCGGAGGGTTACTGTTCTCTCTCACAGATAACTCCTCAGTTACGAATCTATTAGCGAAACGGACTCATGATTGCCGATCAGTTGGCATTTCAGTTGCTTGGATAGTTGTCTCTCTTTTGCCTAAGGAGATGCGAAGTGGAACCGCCGTGGGTGTGTGTATAAAAGAAAATGAGATAGACTGTGTGAGGTTGGTTGTTCTGGATGAGAATGAATGAAACTGTAAGAAAGGGAAAATCATAGGATGCACAGTGTGAGATTGAGAAGATGCGCAGTGTGAGATAAAACTCAGAGAAGTGTAACAGATGATGAAAAATCTTGAAGTAGAGTAGAATAACAGAAAAACTTGAAGCAAAGCAGAATAACAAAACAAGTAATAGAACAAGTTGAAGCAGAGCAGAATGACAGAACAAGTTGAAGCAGAGCAGACCTGTTGAAAGACAAAGGAAGAGAAGAATTGCAGAACAGTTAGAAGAAGACCAGATTTACAGAACAAAGAAAGATTGGTAAGAACTAATTTATCTGTGTAGTTGTCTTTTTATTTATTCATTCATATTCCAGGGAGGTTGGGAGGTGCTAGGGAGGACTATTGTCCTCAGAGGTTCAAGTGGGAGCTTGAACATAGGAAGTTGTAGCTTCCATCTGGTTGCAGCCAGAGAAACTAGGGTGGCAGGGTGGTGCAAGGGAGAACAAGTGTTCTCTGTTATACAAGTTGGAGCCTGTGTAACTGGAAGTTCATGCTTCCATCCAGTTGGTGCTGGAACATTAAGGGAGTTGTGCTTCCTTCTAGTGGGTGCTAGAGAAACCAGAGATTTGGTGCTCTCAAACAAGTTGCAGCTTGTAAAACAGAGGTAGCAGCCTCACATTGAGTTGGTTCTCAATTAAAGATGATGTACAGAACTTAAAAGACTGCCTATCATTTCAAAGAAGAAGAGGTTTTCTCCCTTTATGGGTTTCCTCGTGAAAAACTGTCTCTGTGCATACCTTATGTGTGACTGATGCTCTTTACTTTTACTGTCCATATGTTGTATATTGTTGATGATCACTTGAAGAAAGATTAAGAATGTTTTAATAGACTTGATATTGTTTAAGCTCAAATACAACTGATTCACCCCCCCCCTCTCAGTTGTCTTAGTAATTTCAACATGAGTGTCTCCTACATCAGCGAACCATCAAGGAAGTGTTAGTCCAGTGGAAAGATACAACTCCAGCAGATGCCACTTGAGAACCAACTACCATTCTGCAACAATTTCCACATCTCAAGCCTTGAGGACAAGGTTGTTTTTAAAGGGGAGGACATGTTAGGGTCCTACCCCTCACATAGGTAGAACAATGTATTTCGATGTAATAAAGGTCGATATTAATAAGGCCTTGCAATAAAGTAGAATAAGTCGAATGTAAGAATACCTAATAGAAGCTTCCACTTCTAGAAGGATCTTCCTCTAGATGGTTCTATTGATAGACATATTTAGTATAAATAGGAGTCGACGGTATGAGAACCCTAGCTTAGATATTATTGTAATAGAGCTCTGCTCGGCTGGAGGTTGCCCCCTCGAAGAGGCCTGTGAACATTGCTTTCAATAATCTAAGTTCTCTTTCTGGTGTTATTTTGTTATTATTTCAGTATTATCGTGGTGTTATTCTGGTTATATTGATTGTTCATCTGCCATTTCTAACATTTTATTTCTGTTCTGCATACTTTTTATATCTGGAATATTACACCTAACCATGAGGAGCCACTTGGTGTACCACTTACCATTGGAAACAACACGACAATGACTATCCATCTATGAGTGTGTTACCTGCATTTACATTGTCCTTGATTTCTTTATTCCTCAAACAACTTCGGGTTCCATGACCACACTTCTAGGCTTCTTGTACACTGCTTCAAATGCACCCATCACATATGTTGACATCAATGACAACCAACTATCCAACATCTCTCTCTCTCTCTCTCTCTCTCTCTCTCTATATATATATATATATATATATATCTCACTTGGTTCAATCCTTTGCATTAAGAAATAATGTCCATGGTGATCATGGAGATCATGAGATCCATTCACACTAAGTCTTATGGGTTATTAATCACTATTATGGTTGATGGTCAATACTCTCCTCCATTTGGAAAATCAAGTAAGATGACCAATATGCGAGGTAATGGTAACGTACCAATTTACTCATTTTGAACACCTAATAAGTAAGAAGATGAGAGAAATTATTATTGTATATATAATTTTACAATCATAATATATTAAAATTCTTTACATAATTATAAATTAATTTTGATATGAAAATGATCTAAATGATTATAAATTAATTTTGATACATACATTAATAAGTAATGGGAAATTCATTCTAAATGTCATTCGATTGCATAATGAAAATTGTATGGAAATTTTGAAGAAAAAAAAAATGCACTTTAGTATGAGCGAAAATTTCATTCATGTTGTTTATGGAAATATAATTGATTAAATAATTTAATGTTTTATGTGAATATAAATAACTATGTAATGTTTAATTTGAAAAAAACAATATATCTATATCCTTAATTAATCTCACTTTTCTCTTCCCAAATTTTGTCGATCCATAAAAGTGGTTGGACATATATATTTGTATTTTAAATATAAAATAAATATGTTGGATATAAAATAATGTACGGAACGTGAGTTTGGAGAGGAAGGTGGAACCCTCACGTGTACCCTCGTATAATCCATTTGTCTCTGTATATATATATATATATATATATATATATATATACCAGAGACGACCGGAGTTTTGACATGGGAGTTTATGATATTTTATAGTTTTGAAGGTTACGGGTTTCATATTTTAGTATAGTGTGTCCTCACATATATACGTAGAGTGTACACGTGTCCTTGAGAGAAAGTTGATGGATACGAGTGCCACCTTTTCCAATTAACTTTATTTTTTCGTGAGAAAGTTGGAGATTCATCGTATGTATCCTTTTTGGGCGTGAGGGAGTGGGCCAGGGAAAATCCCTTGATTGAAGATTGATCAAAAAGTCTATGCAATCCATTCCCTGTGGATGAGAACAATCTGAGATCTAGAAAGATGATTGAGTGGGCCTCTAAGGTTTGTGATCCATACAAGCACAATCTTTGGTCAATTTTCTCTCTCCATAGTCAAACTAGGACTATTGAAAAATCTGATTCAAATAAGATATTGAGTACCCTAATTGGATGTTGAACTATAAGTCTATTTCCTACACACCCCTTTTGGATGAGAACAATTTGACATTACCTAGCTTTCGTTCACCCCCTTTGGATGAGAACAATCTGACACACCAGAAATTGGATTGAGTGTGCCTCTTGTCAATTTTCTCTTAGCACAATCAAAGTAGGCAACTCTAAACTCCTCAACATCAAATCTAAATCAAGATATTGAACTTGGAGTGAATGGACTAAAGGAACACGTGTTGAGGAGAGTCCAACTGGATATGTCATGTCCAGGGTAAAATGCACAATGACAATCTTGTACACATATAAAAGAATAATTGATTTAATAATAACTCATGATCTACAACTTTTATATAAAATCCAATTGATTTAATAATAACTCATGATCTACAACTTTTATATAAAATCCAAGTTTTTTTTATATTATGGAATAAAAAACATTTATTTTGGTCATAAGTTTACTAGGGGGATAGGACTTTTGATTTGGTTTAATGTTGAAGTTATTATTAATGTATGGTATTTATTATTTTTGGTTAGGGTGGCATTTGCATCGCTCGAATGATGTGGCATTCCAAGTTTGTAATAATGTTATAGGGGGGGTGTTTAAATGGCCACCCCATTACTTAATAACATTGTTTTGAAAATTATGCAAGGAATCAACAATAAAGGAACTAGTCCACATGGTTCCTCCCAAGGTTTTAAGGAAGTTCATTTCGAAGGTGAGGTTCAAGATAACAATATGCCTCCTCATGAGTTTTTTTTGGTTGATATTCAAGATTATGAATATGGTGTTGATTGTGAAATCTTAAAAAATGACACAGATTATGAGGGTATTTTGTGAGATGTATCCTACCAAAGTCTATGATTAAGGCTGGGGACAAATATGCATAACCATATGTAGGGTGACTAAGGGATTTTTTCAAGTTTCTTTTGCTAAAAAGACACATTGTGATGATGCGATTTCCCATGGCCTATGGATGTGTCGAAATAGTCTAGTTATGTTTTTTGTGTGGTATGAGGTTTTTTTGTTGAAGAAGCCCAATGGCTCCCCTAGAATATAAGTCCCAACTAGGCCCTCTATCTAGCCTTGTCCTAAAAAATATTCAATCTCTGCATTGATAAAACACCCTCATGGTATCTCACAACTCACTGCCTTGAGAGGGGTGGGCATTGTTGGTCTCAGTCTCCACTCCCAGGACCAAAAAACAATTGCTCATTGTTGAAGACTCTTACAAGAGGAAAAAAAAAATATTTAAATGACTTGTTCCATATCAAGATGAAGAATGTGACTTCTCCAAGTCCTTTCATGAAAAGTTGAGGAGACAATGGATTACCACATATAAAGTCTACAATGAAGGTAATTCCATGGAATGCATGGGGGTTATAGATCCTTGTCACAAATATACGGTCCAAAAAATTAGAGACATTGTTTTTTTTATCTTCACATTCTTTTGTTTGTAAGTTAAAGTCATCCTTTTTTTCCTCTTATGTTTCCCTTTCAAGTAATCTAGCTAAAACCTATGTTCTTTTTACTAACCATGTTGAAGGTGAAGGTGGGGTCACAACCCTAATTCTTCTAAAGTAGGTAGAAGTAATTATCCAATAATGCATTGATCCATTAAATCGTGTTGTAGGGGCCTTATTTTATTCAAAGGCTATGTTCTTGGTCTAGCCAATATTTATGCTCCAAATGATGTTGGCCAAAGGGAGGTATTATGGGAGTGTCTAGATGAGGAGCTAATCGAACCCTATTGGTTGTTCTATTGTGATTTCAATAATGCTAAGACTTAAGAAGACATGGAGGAGATGTTACCTTCGTGTATACCACCAAGTCAAAAATTTCTTGGAATGGCCTCAAGGTAAAACTTGACCTGTACAACCCTAAAAAATATTGTCGTAGAGATCCCCAAATTGTGATGGTCCAATTTACAGAAAGGAAACAAGGGAATTCACCTGGTCCCATTGCATTCTCTGTCTCTTGGGACTTAGTGAAAACTAGGGCCTTGAATTCGAGATATATGTTGAACACCTACCATTTACAACAAGCATCCTATATAGAAGCTATCAAGAAAATTTGGAAATTGATGTCTCAACCTAGAGGTGATAGAGGGTGGATCTTGTAGTGGGAAGATGCCTTTTGATGTGTCATGGCCTTCACGTAGAGGAAATATATAGAGATTACAACCATTAGAAAAAAGGAAGAATAATGTTGTTGTTAAGGAGCTAGAGAAATTTTTAGAGATGTGGTAATTTAGATCCTTCAACAAGCAATTGCAGTCCAAAGTAGCTAAGTTGAGACATTTTCTCAACGTCAAGGAAACCTATAAATAAAAAGGACCTGAAACATATCCATGTATCTATTAATTCAAGATGGGTGACATGGCCACCAATTCTTTCTTCAAATCCCCAATTGCTAAAGAAGTGGTCAATGGATCAAATTATCCCTCAAGGTAGTGAATGGAAGAGTAAAAAATAGGGCGGTGTTTAAAAAATAATCTATCAATAATTATAAATTGGTATTCTAAACTCAAGGGATAAGAGGACAAAGGAGGGTGTGTTATGATCCTTATCACTTAAAATTGAAGTATATTAGATATTATCTGTTATAACTAAAATTTTGTCTGCAACATCGCAAACAAATTATTACGGAAATACAACAATGCCAAACAACTATTAGTTCACCCGCAGCACCAAAATGCATTTCCAAAAGGCAAAAACTATACAATTGGGCAAAAATTGACATGCACAAACTCACTAAAGGAAGCGTGTGCATGGTGCGTGGGCCAAAGAAGCCTGTAGAGCGCACAATGCGCCATATGCATGACTGTGTACGAGAAAAGATGTGCACTCCTATGAATTGTGCATTCAAAGTTCTTGTCGACCCCTCAACCACTTTTGGACCAACTCCCAACTTGATTTGACCTTCAGATCTGAGCTAAATCCAAATGGGGGGTTGGTCAAGGACCAAAGGGTGCCCTAAAGGGCCCCTTGTTCACAGTAAGAACCAATTGAATATTGCCTTGAAAAAATGCTATAAATGGAGGCCATGGGTGCACTAAGAAACCAAGATCTTCATAGTATTGTTATGCTCCCTCAATTCTCCCTTGAGAATCCTCTTTTCTCCTAGGAGCATTCTAGCATCATTCCAATAGGCCATTCCACTCACCTCTTGAGGGAATAGGCATTGATTTTCTTCATCATTTGCCATTTTTTTTTACCATTGTATGAAGAGCTCTTCATTAGGGAACTCAAGAGCCCTCCCAAGGAGGAAGAGGGGACTCATGAGTCCTCATTTCTCTACGGTGTTTTTCCAACTAATATAGTTATCCATTGGTGGCATAATCTTGTTCATTGGTTTATTGTTTATGGTTCTAAAAGTTTATTATGCATTCTAGTTTTATTTCCTTATTTGTTTTTAGTTTTTTTACTTGTTTATTTCATGTGCTTGACTTGTTTAACTCATGCACTAACCTCTGTCTTGTCTAGTAGACCCAACTAGACATGCAAGTGCCCTTGTTTTTGTCACCCAAGTGACGAAACAAACACAACAGATTGGCGTCTCCACTGGGGAAAGGTATCAATTTCCACCCTATTCGGGCTTAGAGAGCACTTATTTTTTATCCATTTTTCTTGCAGGTACCAAAACTAGCCTAGCCTTACCTGTCAAGAGCTAGATTTTGAGTTGGAGGAGGATAATTTCACTCAAAATCCCCCCGATGTGTATCAGAACATGTGTGGGTATTCCAGCCCACAGATGCACACTCAACGCACTGTGTGCCCAAAAGGCTTCTATTCTCTGCGCACTTTGCGCCCAAAAGGATTATGTTCTCTGCGCACTGTGCCTTTGTTTGAACTGTAACCTGTGTACATTTCCATAGTTTCAAAATTGTAAGGGTATTTGTGATGATTTGAAGGCCCCTAGCCTTCAAAATATTTCTTTCATGAAATTTGTAAATGCATTCCACTTAGATTCCTTTCCCATATGAAAGGTTGGCTAAAACATAGGCACTTAGGGGGTAAAAAGAAACCATATATTCTCCTCTTTTGCTTTGGTTTCCACATGGATGGCTTGTTTGGTTTGTAAAATATAAGTTGAGATCATTTGATATCACATATAAAAACACTTGCATTGGGACCATAAATCAACTTTGATCATTGAGTATGCTCTTCTCTCAGACCATAGAGTGATCTTGAGAATCAGAAAGGTGGTTAAGGGGACATTTCATCTCCCTTAACAAAAATTATTTAGGATAGGACAAAGCCCCCCTAGGGCTCCTCTTAGTTTCTTTTTGAAATCATCTTAAATTTGTAAGGGCCCATACATGCCCACATGCTTGCAATCTAGGATAATGTTTCAAGCTTTCTTAGTGTAAACAACATTAGGGGGTTTAAAGGATTGGTAAGGACCCATATGTCCACATGCTAGTTCTTTAGGGATTTTAAAATTCCTCAAGCTTGTACCGATGGAATTTAGTAAGATAGGTAACAAAGATTTGTAAGGACCATAGGAATTCCACATGTTGCAAATTCACACCTAACTTATTAAAATTTGACACATTTTATCACTTGCTCACACACAAAATCACTTCTCACTCACATAATTTCCATCTTGAGTTGTGAAGGTTGAAGTTGGTTTTCTCCACACCCACTTAATTCAAACAATATTGGTTCACACCCCCAATCTCTCAGCCCACCACATTTAAATTTTTTCTAAAAAATCACTAAGTTTTCCTCCACAGGAGGTGCCAAAATAAATTTTTTAATCTAGGTAGGATCTCGGGGGTCGACATCCAAATAACTCCTTGTTATCTAGTTCTCACATTTTCAAACATTAGAAGTTGAAAAATAGGGAACTTTAAAATCCTCAAAGTCAAGTGTTCCTACACCATAAGGCAGGGAGATACCTATGAAGGGTTGAAGGCTAAGGTCTAGTTGCTCTTTGCGTTCCCCCTTGAGTCACCCAAATCTTGGAAGGGATCCAACCCGTGACCCATTTCTGAGGCCAAAAATATAAATGTCGCACTTTGACTGAGGTAGCTAGAGGCGAAATTTAGGACATCTACCCATGTGGAAATTGTGGGCTGCAATTGCACCTTGATCAGATTTTGTGTGGCTATTGGGAAATATCGCCAGCTCTTTTGGGATATGCACCCTCTACCCCTCATTATAACTGATTATTTCATCCTTCACTAGTTCCTCTTCCAGTGCTTCATACCCTGCTATTGAGTGCTCTTGGAAGGTACAGTTCTATTTGAGAGGAAGGATGATACGTATTTTAGGACATGAACATTTGTTTTATTTTCTCCCCCACATGGACAAAATCCACCTAACCACATGTATGCTTATTTATAGTTGATTTATGTATGATGCTCATTTGATTACATGTAATTGTGAGTTATATTGTGAAGGTCCAAATTATACAAGTATCTTGTTCAGCTATTTCTCTCATCACCATTTTCACACGTTCACTTTGCTAGTCGAACATCATAGAGGACCCATAGACTCCCCATCATTCCAAACGCTTGCAGAATCTCCCTCCTATTTTCGAAGGAGTTCCTAGTCTTGCCAACTCATCGACTCAACCATCTCACACCCCTGTGAGCACCACTATTTTGGGATCAACTTTGCTTGGTTTCACTTTACTTGGGTCCAATTCCCAAGGCCCTCCATCCACTAGATCTCCTTCACAAGGAGGCGAGGGGGAAAATTCTTCTTAAGGGAGAAGTACAACCCCACCAAATCCCCCTCAAGGGTCAGGTCCACTACCTTCTCATACCATGGCTAGAATTAATCCTCCACCAACACCCCCCATGCCATACTTTGCATCTCTCAACATTCCTGATTTGAGTAAACTCACGAATGATCATATTTTACATGAGCCCAAATGGCCTAATATGCCTACTAAGCTACCTTCAGATATTCCAAAATTTGAAGGAAAATCGGGGGAAGATCCCACCAACCATGGCATGACCTTCCACTTATGGTTCTCTTCAAAAAACATCATGGATGACTCCATCCACTTAAGGTTATTTCAATGAACACTCATTGGTCCATGAGCTAAATGGTGTGTGGATGAAAAATCAGGGTCCGATGTGACTTTTGAATCCTTGGACAAAGCCTTTTTGGCCTTTTTTCAACTACCGGTTTATCATGATACCGGTTTAGAACTTCTCTTCGAGTGCAAACAAACCTCAAATATGCATATTTCCGACCACATCCATGAATGGCGTCGACGACGTATTTTATGTAAAGCATAAACCACCAAAGAACAACGTCTAGATTGGTTTCTAAAATCACTCATTTCTATACTTTCGAAAGATGTGGCATCCACCTTCCCCCAATCCAAAGAGGAAGCCATAAGCAAGGCTCAACAATTCAACCTCATTTATTCTCAGTCAAGTTACTTATACATAGTATTACCTGATGGACCAAGACCCCTACCATTCGGCTAGTACAAACCTGGCATGTCTCATGCTGCGGATGGGTTGATTAGTATCATGACACAACACAACCCATACATCCAACCACCACCTATGTATGGTGCACCCCAATATCCGAAACCATATGGAGGGCCATCTTATTACCCTCCTCCCTCTTACCAACAACCATATCCTGTTACTCCCCCTCCACCCATGAGTGGATCCTCGCCGTCACCCATGATGCGTTTGATCTCTCAACCAAGGTCAGGTTCCTCTTCTACCTCAACATATAACCTAGGCACCAAAAAATAATCCGTATTTTTCATTTCCTAGTCCTCCATAGCCGGTTGCTCCTCCACATGGACAACCAGACGCCGACGTTAAATTTTTTCATCCCTCTCCCATTCAACAAATTCATACTTTTTAACAGTTGAATACAGAAAATCCGGCCCATTAGTCGAATAATTCCAAGAAGAAAGGAAAAAAATGAAACAATAATAAACCGGGACCAGGGGGAAATAACCCCCAACAAAACCAACATGTTGGGGGAAACCAGAATCAGGGTAACCAGAACCCCCAAGGGGACAATAAAAACAAACTCCAAGGGAGGAACAACAACAAAAACCTTTGAATGAACTTCCCTTGCACTCTTTGTGGTGAGCATGGAAATTACACTCACCATTTCCCCCAAATTGTCGATTTCAAGCGGATGAAAGAATCCATGAATGCACCATTTCCTCCAACGCCGCCTGCCCCTCAAGATTCCCCACAACAGTATTTGCAACAACCATTCCCAACCGTGTTGCAAAACCCTATTCCATACCAAGGTGTGATGAATAACCAATAGGAGGTACACCCTTCCCCACCACAAATGGGACAGTATCAAAACCCAGCGCCCATCCACTCCGAAAATCTGACGGATAGCAATATCCTCCTCACCAGCAAAGAAGAAATTATTCTGCAAATGTGCGGTCGTCAATACAGCGTGCCCCCTGAATATACTCCCACCACTTCGTAAACAACTCCAACTACAGTTGGACAACCCTTGATGATTCCACGCCCTAATATTGAACCTACCATTTGTATCCCTCGCATTATGTTATGACAAAATGTTAGCAAACCTCAGGCTATGGAATCACACAATTACAGTTTGGTCGATGACTTGGCACAGTCTCCTGCAGTCATGTATATATTGGAGGTCCTCCAAACCTATCCAACTCAATGGAAATCCTTACTTTCCGCCTTGGGGGCAGTCAACCCAGCTGATACTAGACTCATCACATTTGATCTAGATAGCACAAAACCTAGTCTCCCCGCTCTGGTAGCTTTCCAAATACTAGTCAATATTTGGAACATCACGGTTCATCGGTGTATTATTGATGAGGGTGCATCCACATGCATCATGTCCAAAACTGTATGGCAGAAACTAGGCTCCCCTGATCTAGTACCATCTGCCATCACATTAAGAGCCTATGATGGTCGACCATCCTCCCCTGAAGGGATCTTTCAAAATTTCCCCATCGAACTGGGGGGAAAAACCATCCTCATTGACATTGTGGTTATCGATGCCCCACTCGATTAAAATATCTTGTTTGGACATAGCTACATGTACGATATGAAGGCAGTGGCCTCTTCCGTTTTTCGAACGATAATGTTCCCCCACAACAAGAAAATCGTCACCATCGACCAAATCACACATTACGAGCCTAACCATTCCACCAACATCAATAACATCTTTCCTCTTGTCTGCACTAGTTTTGATGCTTATTCACTCATTGACATGGCCCCCAGAGTTTCAAGAACCCATCCTTGTTGGGGGAATACCATGAAGCACCACCTCTTATACACCCTTCAACACAAGTGTGTGTCATATATTCTAATGGAACTGACATTGGAGACACCATTCCTCCCACTGAGGCCTCTCCACACCTCGACGTCCCACTAGTTGAAGAAATTTACCTCAGGTATTCCATGAGAACCCTACTACACCACTTATCCCCAATTTCCCCCTCCTCCAGGGGAAAATCTTGGTTTCAGAGACCCTTCCCCAAGCCATCACTCAAATTCCCTTCTTCTACCCCCCAGCAGGAGTACAATCATTTCAGGTAGCCGTGATGCTTACCCTTCCCAACATGGTGCTCGCCATCCCTGTATGGTATCTATACCCACCCAGGATGGTTCCTCAACCATCTCTCCCTCCTCAGTCCGATGGAATCCCGATGCAGATTCCAGTACTAACTCTGGCCACGCGACCCCCACCCCCAATCGCCAGCACCACTGCCATGATTGAGGGCAGACAAAATAAGAAAGAGCCCACAACTCCACTTCCTCCTCGAGTTCAACCTCCTTGTGCACTATGCGAAAGATATTTTGAACTCTTTTGAATCTGCGATGAAGATATCCTGGAGGTTCAAAGGATTCCTATGAGAGAAAAAGCACTCGATGATGGAGTGCATTCCATCATCGAGCACTCTTTCTCTCATAGGAATCCTTTAAACCTCCTAGCCAAGCCTCTGTATGTGCAATCAAAACCAAATATTTTATTCTGTCAAGGCATATAGACTAGTTCAACAACCCTATCCATGCCCAAGATGATTTTTAAGAAGGAAACGTCGCCAATATTTCCCCCACTATCAAAATCAACATTTCCATCAAACCGAGAATCATAGAAGAAATCACCATTGGCACCACATGCTCCCCTGAAGAACTCACAGCTTACAAAGCTCTCTTTCAGGAATACCATAATATTTTTTCCTAGTCATATACAAATATGCCCAGCCTTGATCCTTCTATAGTCGAACATCGTATTGACACATGGCCAGATCTCACCCCAGTCCGTCAAAAGCACCGCCCACTTCACCCATCCAAAGCTACGGCTATCAAAGCCAAAATTGACAAGTTACACACTACAGGGTTCATTTACCCCATTGCATATACCTCATGGGTTTCCAACGACGTCCCTGTTAACAAAAAATAGGGCACTATCCGCGTATGCAGTGAATTTCATGATCTCAACCATGCTTGTCCCAAAGACAACTTTCTAACCCCTTTCATCGATCAAATTATCGATGACTGTGCCAACCACGAAGCCTTGTCCTTCATGCATGGGTTCTCTGGTTACAATCAAATCCAAATCTATCCAGCAAATCAGTATAAAATCGCTTTTACTACCCCATGGGGTACTTTTTATTATCGCGTCAACCCTTTGGACTAAAAAACACAGGTGCTACATTCCAACGGGCCATGAATTATGTTTTCCATGATCTTTCTTGCATCATCCTTGCTTACTTGGATGACCTCACTGCTCGATTCAAGAAACAAACTCAACATTTAGACAACTTACAAGTTGTCTTTCAACGATGTCACCAATACAATATCTGCTTGAACCCCCTCAAGTGTGTACTTTGCATCATCACCAAATGCCTCCTTGGGTTCAACATCTCCCAACATGACATCACAATGGACCCCCTCAAAGTCCAAGCTATCATGGAAATTCCACCACCTAGGAATTTGCACCAATTGTAGAGCCTACAAGGCAAAGACAACTTTTTACGTCACTTTGTCCTAGATTACACCACTCACATGCACAGTTTCCTTCAGTTACTACATCACGATATCCCATTTTGATTGGACGAACATGATAAAACCACTTTTGGTTATTTAAAATTGGCCCTATCCAATGCCCCTATGATTAGTCCTCCAGACTATGATCAGGACTACATCCTCTACTTATCCACCTCATCTGTATCAGTAGCCAGAGTCCTCGTTCAAATAGAGGATGATGGGAGGGAACATGTCATTTACTACATCAGTAAAAATATTTCAGGACCACCCCTGAAATAAAATCACGATGAGAAACTAGCCCTCACAGTTGTCCTCACATTTTAGAAACTACGTCATTATATCCTTCTTCGCACTACTAAATTCATAGAAGATTCTAATCCCATGCAGTACTTCCTTAGTTGATGAAATATTAATGGAAAATTTTCTCGATGGATCGTCATTCTTCAGGAATACAACATGAGTTCTTAACTACCAAAAGCAAGAAAGCACTCATTCTCACCGAACTCATCATGACATTTCCCTCAGATGCTAAATATTCACTCGTCAATACGTATTTTCCTGACGACCACCTCTTCTTCATCCCCTCGGATGACCCCTGGTATGGATACCTTCTCATCTAAATTCAAACATAGAAGTTTGGGACTCATCTCTCTCGAGATGATCATCGACGCATTCGCCATCAGGCCCCTCGGTACCTCCTCATTGGTGACGTGTTGTATCAATGTGGGGTCAACACCATAGTACAACGATGTCTATCCATCGATGAAAAAGATAGAGTCTTGAATGATTTCCATAACGACACTTGTGGAGACCACCTCTTAGGTATGTCCACTGCACAAAAAATCATTCGAGCAGGATACTTCTGGCCCAAACTATTTCATGACTACATCCATGCTGTCAAGAAATGTGACAAATTCCATCTCTATGAAAACAAAGCATGAACGCCACCCTCTCTTCTACATCCAATCATCACCATCATCCCCTTATGCAAATGGGGCATAGACTTAATGACTTGCAATCCTCCATATAGTAATGGACACAATTACATCGTTGTGGAAGTATATTAATTTACCAAATGGGCCAAAGCCATGCCTACCTTCAACAATACTGCTGACACAACATCGCATTTTTTCTTCAACCATGTCATTACCCATTTCATAATTCCACTACAGTTAGTATTCGATCACGGTAAAAAATTCGAGAATGATATCTTCACAAAAATTTCCTCAAAGTTAGGCTTCTCCCATGAGTTTTCTTCTCCATACTAACCTTAGTTCAACAGACAGGTTGAGGCTGTTAAAAAAGTCCTCAAAACCATGCTACAATGTACCATCAACAAACATAATACCAACTGGCATCATATGTTTTTTTCAGCATTATGGGCTTATCGCACAACAGTCAAAACTGCCACCATTTTTACACCATTCCATATCGTCCATGGGATCGAAGCCACCCTCCCCATCGAGTGCAAAATTCCCACGTTGTGCACCACCATTGAGATATTAGCTGACACTTATCCAATGGAGTAGCGCTTGCTGACCTTAGATTTGTTGGATGAAGATCGTCGGTCTTCATTACAGAACAACGAGGCAGCTAAAAAATGGTCCAAAGCTGCCTTTTATCGCCATGTTAACCTTCATTCATTTAACAAAGGAGATCTCATCCTAGCCTATGATATCCCCCACGATACTCTCAGTCTTAAAAAATTCGAGTCATTATGTCATGGACCCTACATTATCCAACACTGCCTCACTAAAGGCGCATACATCCTGACCTCTCCAGAAGGATATCCTCTCAAATAACCCATCAATGGGTTGTACTTAAATACTTTTTATGCATGAGCATAGTCATTCTACCCTAGAATTTTCTTTGTACACATTTGTAGAGTTTTTAGTCTTGTTTTTTCACCTCCACTCCTCCACCATCCATGTTATTAATAGATGCATCCTCCATCGACCTACCACATCGGTTACACTGACAGTGCTAGACTCTAGACATAGAATGTCGCTTCAGCCACTTGGGACCTCTACACCCCCTCACATGAACTACTCCACTCTAGCGACATATGTTTGGGCTCAGCCACCAACAACCAAGAAGAATACGCAGTCGTCATTGGTCTCCTCATCGAGGCCATTCACCACAACATTCATCACCTTAGTGTGTTGTTAGATTCCCACCATGTCATCTTGCAACTCAATAATGTATTTGTGTCCACAATCCTTGCCTCTTTCGCAAATAACTGCAAGTTAGACTCTTATCTCAAAACTTTGATTCATTTACATTTGTTATCACCAAAATTTCGTCCGCACATGGCGACAAGAACTCCGCATCATCAAAACAACAATGAAGTCATTCATGGCACTGAATTAAATTCACAACATTCCAGAAGGGTCAAAAACTATACAAAATAACCAAAAATTGAAGGGCGCTTTACAACAGTTTGGTGCGCGCGCACATGCGCAAGACAAGAACGTGTTATGCGTGCATGCGCGCTCGACGTGCGACTGTCAGCACAAAAACCCACGCCTCTGCTAAAACGGTGCATTTATTGAATAAGTCGACCTCCCAACCACTTAAAGACCGGCTCCCAATCTGATTTGACTCCCAAATCCGAGCCAAATCCGCAGAGTCGGCGGATTAATGAACTAAAGAATCCCTAAACGGTCCTCTGTTCACACTTTGAAGAGGTTACATCACTGCCCGAGGATCTGCTATAAAAATCCATGAGGATACATTGTTTTCACAAGGAATTTCAAGCATTGTTATGCTGCTCAGATTGTTAAGACTCATTCTTTGACGATAACACATCCGCAACATTACTGGGAGTTCTTTCACTGCCATACTCAGTTCTTCTCACTGTAAGGAAAGCAAACTTTGTGAGGGCCTCAAAGAGCCTTCCGTTGGGGGAAGAAGGAACCACAGTTCTCTTCCTTCATCGTGCTTTGGTTTCATCAATTGACTAGCTCAAAACCATTGGTGACATCTGGCTTTTGTTTTTGGTGTTTATTGTTTCGTTTCATAGTTTTAATTTGTTTTCAGTTGATATTAGTTTGTAGTTTGTTTTGTTTCCTCTAACCCTTTCCTTCCATAGCTGTCCTGCCCTGCTAGACCCAATAGGGCATGCAAGCACCCTCGATTTGCTCACCAGGTGACGAATTGGGTGCGAACAGACTGGCGACTCCACTGGGGAGTTAGGTATCAAATCCTCCCTCATTTGGGTTTATTTTGCTTTCCTTTTGGTTTTATTAACTTGCAGGCGGCCTCCGTCGACCTGCTACCCAGTCAATTCACAGGAGAATTGAGAGAAATACATCCGGAGTTTCTTTCTCGGTCACTTGCCACAAGCGCGCGGGTATTCCACCCCACAGCCGCACCTCTGGCGCGCATGCACCTGAACTGCAATTGTTTTTCCGCGCGCATGTGCCTTTGTTCTCAATACGGTCCACGTGCAGGCGCCACATGCGCCTCTGTCCACACTGAAAGCCGCGCCTCTGAACTAAATTTCTCATTGTAAGGTTTTGGATGGGGGGAAAGTCATTTTCCTTCTCAAGAATGATGTTATGCATGCTCTAAATACTGCACCACTTAGACCCCTCAACTTATAAAGGGGATAGTCAAACAAACATAGGCACTTAGGTGGATAAAAATCATTTTTCCCTTATTTTTCTTTTTGCCACATGGATGGTTTGCTTTGATTTATAATCTAAGTTGAACATCAATTTTAATCACATCTAAACTCACACTTGGGACTATAAGTTGCAAGTAACAATCTTGAGTATTCTCTTCTCTCGCGCCATCAAGCAATCTTGAGAATCAGAAAAGGATTGTGAAAACGATCTCATCTCCCTTAACAAAAATTTCAAAACTTTTAGAAGAGGACAACGGCTCTTTCGAGACCCCTCTTAGTTTCAGTTTTTCAAACACATTCTTGTAATGGGCCCATACATGCCCACATGTCAACAAAGCTAGGATAGTGTTTGAATTTCTGCTTTCTTAGATCAAAAAACTAGGAGAGTTTAAAGGTTTGTAACGGGCCCACACATGCCCACATGTTCAATCTAGGATAGTTTCATACTTTTTCTAGATTAACTCACACATAGGGAGTTAAAG
>JASDQU010502977.1:12904-26208 GCA_032191745.1 Picea mariana | reverse complement strand
GGGTTGGACCACATATCCTTGATATTATTACCAGTACCCTATATCATTTCCTTAGTCACCTATAACCAAAATTTATCTCCCACTTTGAATGAATTATGGGTTCTTTGTTGATCATCTCTATCCTTATAATTTTCTTCTCACTTCTTCAACACATCCTGTAATTGAAAATGGATCAATATAATATTTTAAACAAATTTCTCTAGTTTCAATGTGTCTCCTATGATACTTTTCCTCTCTCCTCCTTGCTGTCCATATATAACATCCAAGGGAGAAGGAGGTAAATACCCATAGCAAGTTTCAAAAGGCACTTACCAGTATAAGTTTGAACTGCTCTATTATAAGAGTGATGAATATAGATCTGATTTTCATCCAAAGTATTTGGATGCTTATGACTGTAACTTATCAAAATTTGTACCAACGTCTTAGTGATTACTTTTGTCTGCTCATCTATCCATGGATAGAATTATGTAGATCTCTTCAACTTCATGTCCATCTTCTCCCAAAGTGTAGTCCAAAAGGCACTGGGAAATTTGGTATCCCTGCGTGAGATGATTCTCCTTGGTATCCCAAAGTGCACCCAAACCTGTTCAAATAAAAGTTTTTCTACTTCTTTTCCTCTGATGGTCTTTTTACAGGGAATCAAAATGCACATCTTGTTGACCTTGAAAAATACCACAAAAATATAGTCCCTTCCCTTCTGAGTTGTTGGTAAACCACCCACAAAATGTATGGAAATTATTTCCCAAGGTCGAGTGGGTACAAGTAAGGGATGGTATAGAGCTTGCTTTCTATTACTAGGCTTTCTGATAAAACAAAGTATGCAACCTCTGATATAACATGCTACATCTTCTTGAATTATGTCCCGATACACATGTTTTTGTAAGTCAACAATTGTCTTCCCAACACCAAAATGTCCTGCAACCTTGGAGATGCGATCCTCTTTGATAAGCTACAATATTTGACCTTTAGGAATATAAATCTTGTCTAGCTTGTAGAGTAACCCATTCTGGAGATGATAATCATCCTTACTATCACCTTCTTCTGCATGAATTTGGCCCATCTAGCTAGTGAAATACCTCCTTGAAGTTCTTAGCCTTTCTATATGCATCATGGGTAAAAGGATCTATGTACATAAGAGTTCCCAAAGCTGTAATATTGGATGTGGGTGGCCTTGAAAGCATGCCCACAAACTTATTAGTTATTCCCTTCTTATACTTGATGACTATATGGAATTTCTGCAAAAACCCCAACCACTTTTAATGTTTGGTTTTCTTAATATTACTTTGGGCCTACAAATACTGCAATAGTCAGTGATCTATGTGGATAATGGTTTCCTTACCCGTTAGATATTGCTTCCACTTATTAAAAAATTGAACTAGGGTATAGAGTTCCTTATCATATGTAGGGTAGTTAAAAAATCCCCCATGGAACATCTCAAAATGATAGCATACTGGCTTACGTCCTTGCATCAAAATTTCTCCCATAGCATACCCACTTGCATCCATCTCCACTTCGAAGGGATTTTGCAAGTTAAGCAATGTGATCACTGATTCTTAATTGATATTTCATTTTATCTTGTTGAAATATTTTTGTTGATTCTTTTCTCACTGGAAACTCTTACCGCTCACTATTATGGCATGGAGTGGTGAAAATACCACTGAAAAATATGCTATGAAATTCCGTAGGTGCTGTGATACCCCAATAAAGCTCCTTAATTCAGTGACATTAGTAGGAACTAGCCATTTTATGATGGTCTCCATCTTTGTGGGATCTATCTTGAGCTCCCCTCCATCGATCACATACCCCAAATACACCAATGGATGTCGAGCAAACTCACATTTCTTGAGTTTAGCCAACATTTGGTAATTTTTTAGAGTCTCTAACACTTGCATGAAATGTGATATGTGCTCCTATTAGGTAGATATATAAACCAATACATCATCCAAATACACTATAAAAAATGAATCTAAATATGCACACAATAAATCATTCATCAATCTCATAAATGTAGCTGGTGCATTACATAGACCAAATGGAATGAACAACCATTCATACAAAACTTTCCTTGTCTTGAAGGCGGTCTTCTAGGAAGAGGGTATCGATTCTTGAGTGTAATATTGTTAAAATATCCGTAGTCGATACACATCCGCCAAGTCCCATCATTCTTGGGTAATATGATGATAGGTGACCTCCAAGGTGAGGTGCTTGGTTGAATAAATCCCTGCTCCAAGAGATACTGCAACTGTTTTTTCACTTTGTCTACTTCCATAAAATACTATCTATAACCCAATATTTGGTAATGGGTATTTAAGAAGAAACTGTGTCTTGTATTCCACTTCACTCTTAGGTGGTATCCCTTTAGGCTCCTTAAACACTCCTTTGTATGGCTATGAAAACTCCTCTATTTTTTTTCTTTTTTCTTTTTAGTACATCCCTCCATGGATGCCTTTACTCTTATTGATTCATTTCCCAACCGATTCTGTCGTAAGAAAAGAAAAACATACTTCTTACTTGAACTAATCAATTTTTTTGCTTGGTTGGAATTTACCAGTGACATATTTGATTTACCTTTATGTGTATTAGTGATGAAATACATCCCATCCCTAATCAGGCAGTACTAGTTTTCTCTCTGCATGAAGATCAAATCCCTCATATACATGTAGGGGCTTCCAAACACTACACCACACACGTCAAGGGGTACTGCATATAACTCCACTTCATCTATAAAATATTAACTTACAACAAATTTGATCTTACACTGTTTCATGACCATGATCTGTCCATCCTTGTTTACCCACCCTAGTGGATATGGGATAGGATGATTATGAACCTCCAACCCAAGCTTTTCGACCAAATCTATTGCTATGAGATTGGCCTCTGAACTGGAATCGAATAGAGCATATATCTTTGTATTCTTGACCCAGATATTGATATGGAAGAGTTTTTTCATCTCCTTCTCTTCCTTGTGATAAAGGCTACTTAGATTCACCTCCTTTTGCACTGAAGTGCATAAAATATTCACATCCACATCTAAGTTGTTCTCTACCTAATTAATTGAATCCATGGCTAAAAGGTTCTTCTTCTTGGCATCCTTCTTACGGTTCTTAGGGTTCATCTTAGATGTATTTTCCAAACAATTTCCTCAATGTGACCATTGATATTGAAATGGTTACAATGGATACTTGGATCTTTGCATTGGTGAGTAGTGGATGATGTATTATTTTCTTTCCCTTTCCATATCCTCTCCTACCCCTTAGAAGTGTCTTGGTGCTATTTCTACTTGGAACCACTTGGATATCATTTCTTGTGGCCTATATTTTCTAGATACTTTTATTGCACACAGGGCTAATCAACTGTCTTGGGCTTGAAGAGAATCACTTTCTTTCGCAAGTGACTACGTAGAACCCTAGATACCTGAGGAGTAGATTTGGGTTCTTGGGAGAGATACCCATCATGATAGCTATGTTACGAGGAAAATATCTCTATGGCTAGGGGTAAACCACAACAGATGGAAATGACTACAAAAATCAACTCTAATCTCAGGTATGCTATATAAATAAATATGCTAGCAAGATAAGATAAAATGCCTACCTCGTCCAGACGTTCAATGAAGTCCATCGTTAAGCACTTGACTCAAAGAAATACACCTGCAACTTGTCCTCAACAACAAAGAAATGCAAATATTGAAATAACAAAGAACGGAATGAAGAGAGGCGGAAAGCCAACGCGGCTAGGGCCTAAACCCTAGCCGTCCCAGGTCTGGATCTCGTCTGCAGGAGCCCGAAACTGCCTGGAGCAGCCGTTCAGAGCGTCCCCCACCAATTTGCATGACAGAGCGTTCGATTTACAGCGGAAAGAGCGCGATTTGCACGTGGTTTTGAGCAGAGGTCGCGCCTCTGCGTTTTCTTGTTTGTAGGTGGCCGCTGCCGCTCCAATGGCCCCAAATCCGACTGCCGAAATGGATGAAGATAATCTGGAAGCATTCAAAGAATTAGTCCGTGCGGAAAGACCTCAATCCAAGCCGTATATCTCATCAAAATTTGTCAAGAAGATGGAGGAGATCCCTTCGGTGGAGCTATCTCCAGAGGAGCCCTGCAAGCTTGCCCTCCTGCTAGCAGAAAATGGCCTCATCGGTAAGTTTACGGGGTTATGGCCCAGCCCCAAAATGGTGGAGGCATGGATGGATGATCGTTGGAAGTCACTGCTACAGGGAGAAGTCTCTTTATGTGCAGTAGGCAGGGGTTTTTTTGTCTTCAGTTTCACGAGGACAAAGGATAGAGATCTAGTTTTCAGATATGGACCCTATTTCATGGGGGAAAGAGGGCTGTTCTTAGCCCCATGGACACTTGAATTCAATCCTGGAGCCGAAATCACCACAGCCCCTGTATGGGTTCGACTGCCTCATCTTCCCTTGCATCTTTGGGGGATAAAATCTCTGGAGAACATTGGAAACAAGCTTGGGCGTTTCTTGGACAGTGTGGCACCGAAAGGGGATCAGTTCACCTGTGCTCGAATTTGTGTTGAGGTTAACCTCGAGAAAGGCCTTCCGGAAGCTATTAAGCTCTTCCTGGGAGAATGGTCCCATATCCAAGAGTTGGACTATGAGCAGATCCCCTTTAAGTGCCTCCGGTGCCATGACTATGGTCATTTTGCAAAAAGCTGCCCCAAAGCCTCTAGGGAGCCGGGACCAGTCAAAGAAGATGATTTTCAACCAGTTTCTAACAGACGTAGGCAGCCACGGTGAAAGGACCCAATATCCCAGGCTCCGAAGGCCACTCATTCAGCAGAGGCTACTCTAGAAAATAAAAACAATTTTGATGCGTTGAAGGAAGATGAAGCCCTAGATCCAGAATCAACAGCAGTCAAGGGAAATTCGTCAGACGAAATCTTTCTGGAAATCATTCCTCCAGAGTCAGTAGCAGCGAGAGGAAAGCGGGACTCAACTCCGAAGCCCACTGCCTCTGCAGGTCTAGTCTCAATCCCCTCCAGCGGCTCTATGGAAACTTCGAACATTGTAGACACTTCAGTTCCGTCTCCACCCCTTACCCGTGGGAGGAAGACCAACAAAGCAAGCAGAGAAAAGGAGGCTGCCTCCAACATTTCTTTAGGTTCTCAGAAAAAGATGGATCCCTTTTTTAAGGGGAAAGTCTCATCCTCCTAGGTTTAATGCTTTGCTTCTGTCTCCTATTGTGCTCACAGTTTGTGAGAATTTACACATGTATGCATGTTTTGTCATTTTCTCGACTTAGCTCAAGAATTAAGTGGGATTGTACTCTCAAGTTATTCACAAGAAGGTTGACAGAGATCATCAACCTTCTTCAGCTTTGTAACTTTCTGATTCTGGTTTGCCAGGAAGCCGATTAATACACTCTAACCGTTCTTGTCAAAAAAAAAAACAACAACAAAGAAATGCAAGCATATGGTGATAATATATAATGTTAGCACATTTAATAGCATAATCCATCAACATTCATAACAAATATGCCCATGGAATAATAATTCAAATATTTTAAAGATATTAATTGGATGAGAAAAGAGTATTTCTATTGAAATGTAATCAACAGAAGTGAATTAATTACAAACTTCCGTGTTGGCACAGTTCAGAATCGAGAAACTAAGTCCCTTCCAACTGGGCCTCCACCACTTCATCCCTCCACCAAAGGCAAGCTCATATAACATAGACAATGGGGTTCCCAATCAAGTAGGGAAGAGCTTGGGGGTTGAATAATGTGTTCAGACTTAAAAGGATAAAGGGATGTAGACTCAATATAAAGTGAATAATTTCTCTAGAATAACTTTGCTCTCAAAGTTTAATTCTTCTCCTCTTTTCCATAGCTCGGATTTGGCCCATTTGTAGCCTTCAAGTGGAACTGAAGGGTCGATTTGAAACATTTCCAGTATGTGGAAGGTCAAGTATCATGGATCTCATGACGTGACATGGAAACCCGACAATTTTTTTATATTTTGGGCACAAATCCTGATGTACGCGGGCTGTAGTGGTGAAACCTACGTATACGCATGTTGTACAATAGGTAGGGTGCATATATGTGGAAAACTAATGTTTTTAGCTCTGAGATTTGCAAAAAGGCACTTCAAGTTTGCATAGGGAAATGGAAAAAGGCCTTCTGTGCAAGTTTGCATAGGGTGAGACAAATCTTGCTATAAAAGTCCTTTCATTCTCTTCATGTGTAATCCTTGGCATTGGGGTTTCTTATTACAAAAAAATCTACTGAATAAATATAAGTATAATATATGAATATATTATTACAATACAAATGTCATCAAATATTGACCCCATATGTACTAGAGAGCTAAGCCATTTTCGTCTGGATTTAGTAAAGGTTTATAAGAGTAGTCAACAATTGATCAAGAAATCAAAACCATATATTTTTACCACATAATCTCTAAATATTCATATAAGAAAGTACTAAAATCAAACAATAAAAGAGAACTAGACCAAGGAAAATTGTATAGTCATTAAATCAAATTGAATAGACATGTTCATACCTATTTCCTAGGCAACAATTTGTGTCCCAAAATAAAAGAGGGTCTAAGGGTTAGGGATCCAATGTTGGAATTTAAAAGGAGAAATAAATATTAAAAATTTCTGACCTTCAAAGTACAAAATCTAAGATATATATATATTAAGAATTGGATCTGAGGAAAGTAGCACATAGAGAAAATAATAATAATTTGTGCAATGAACAATGACCAGAAAAATATTTTATAATTGTCGCACCTACAACAAAATAGTCAAAATTACACCCCTCCATCGGAATTTCGACAAACGTTGACTATGTCAATGTCGACCAAGTCAATGACCATTAAAAAATTCTCAAACAGGTATTTGGAATTTTTTACGTGAGTCACAAGACCGACATAATTTAGTTGCAATATCGACTAAAGTGCGTCTCTAGATCGACAGACGTCTGTCGCCAGATTGACAAAAGTTAGTCGCTAGATTGACGAAAGAGCATCGTAAGCTCGATGGAGCTATAATTTTTTCGAAAGTATGATGAACATTGAGGTGACCAGAAAAAAGGATTAAAATTTTAATCATTATATAGTAATTTGTGACAATACGATTAATTTTTTCCTTATCGTCGGAAAATTTTATCGAATATTGACCCCATATGTGCTAGTAACACATTGATGAAGCACACCCCATTGAATATTAAGTACATGAAGAAAACATAGATGAAGAACCTTCTCCCCTTGGACAAAAATATCCCATCCATTAATTCATTAAAAATTAGAGCCTTGGGGAGGAAGCATCCATTTCATTCCCCATAGGAGATCAAACATACGAAGAATCACTTCATGAAGAGGGATTTGTTGAATAAGAAAGCATCCATTTGTCCACTCAAGATTACAATGGTATGGCGAGTTGCAATCCTTTCCAAATTTATGAATTTTATGATACATCCTATTGTGAAAATGAAGATGTAGGAGAAACCTCATTTGATGAAGAAAATGGGATTTATGCTCTTTTCTATGTTGAAAGGCATATATATGATAAATTTTTTATTTTATTTTGATGGTGATTGTATCTATGGCATGAATGATTATGGTTCTAGGGACAAATTGCATATTTTTGGTCTCTTGGGTAGCCACATAGGCTGGAAAGATTTACATAAAGTTTTGATGATGCTTTCCATCCATGCATGTACACTGATGATGCAGATTTTGTGCAACATGTGGGGCATGTTTTGGGTCATAAAAGTGAAAAATATTTTTGGCCTTGTGTAACTTATGGACAAACAAGTGTCGATTCCATAAAATTTTCGGCCTTGTTTCCCCTCATACAATTCAACTTTATTTCTATACTTTGGTTATGATTGTGACATCCAAAATCCAAACATATTTCAAGCATTTTTGCCATAATAATTTAGAAAAAATTAGATTTGGGATGTAAAAAGTGGAGAAATTTTCCATTCCTTGTTATTTTCAAAGTTTTGTGTATTTTCATATCAAGGTATAGATGGAAAATGGATGGTTAGTGCTGGAAGTTACTCAGGAAAGTATTTTTTTCAATTTTAGATTTGTGATAGTGATTTATGGCCATTCGAAAGGGGCAACTAGCCCTAGATTATGGACAATTTTTTTTCTCAGATCCAAAATTTTGATGCATACTTCATTCTCATGCTTTTTGGAAGATGAATTATTGTTGGAGTTTCCCACACCTTACTTTTTGTAAGGTGTAAATGATGATTTTCAGGCAAAATGACCTTTTTTTTTTTTTTTAAAAGTAAACTAGCTATATTAATATTTACAGTTTGTACAAAAAAGGATCAACAAGTAATTCTTAGGCCTGAGAGACCATGATACTGTCTCAAGATTATAAATAAAAAATATCCTGCCCCGGTGGGGAAACCATGTATGAAATGACTTTCTATGTTTTATCAGTAAACTATAATAGAGTTTTAAAAGAGTATAAAATGGCCATAGCTAGATCTTGAACTAGAAACAAAACATAGGAAAACTATTGAACCGGCATAAAAAAATATTCTAGGAAGCCTTAGGAACATGGGGTTCTAGTTTTGAAGAGTTTCCAACCATAGAATAGGAATCTCTGAGAATTGTACCAATGGAAGGAACACCAAATCCTAGACTAGCAGAAGAAGCACCGAGACCTGGACCAACAACAAATGGTTGGAATATGCCCCCATGTTTGCAAGCCTACTGTTGGTTACTCGCTTCCCTTCGGGGGTTGTCTGAGTTATTTACCCAGGGTTCATGTCATTTAGGGTTCCAACAAAGCCTCTAAAACTATCGGACCTCTTGGTAAACCAGAAGGCAACACAACGCTAGAAAGTGTTGCGCAGTCTCACCCGAGATAGCTCTAAATGGGTGGCTGTAAGACTCAGGTGTTTATAGCCTAGGACAGAGTAGGGGATAGGGGTTTCTCGGATAGGGTTAGATACCATGAGCTGTAAGAGAGAGTACTTATTCCTTGGATTTGCATATGAATATCCCATAGGTTAATTAAAGTTAACTATAAGAAGATTCATAACTAAGTATTAACTCATTAATCAAGTTTAACCATCAATTGCTGAAAGAAAGAAGAATCATGCATACATTTAACACATTACATGAGAGTTACTGTGGTTCACCCCCTCTTGGGCTATGTCCATAAAGATTTGGCTCTTGGATCTTGTATTATGACATTTTCGGCGCCTCGCGCTTACAATTCTCCACAAAACTGGGTAAGATCTATGCGAGGTGAACTAGATCACACCAGGATCCATGGCCTGTGGTCTAATCCTCAGATCTACCTCTCCTTGGGTCTCCTATTCTCAACAACTTACAAATCAGTTCGTACTGCTTAGAACATTACAGAAAATTGGTAACAACTACTAACGAACCACTCTGTATGATACTTTCGTATCTCTATTTATACATTTCGGACTCTTCAGCCTTTTACATAATATTACAAAAACCCTAACCCTTATTATGTTAGGTATTTCTCCCATATGCATGCTACTCCTCCTCCAGCTGTCGCTTTCCTTTGTGCATGCTTTCTTGCATGCGCGCATGCTGCTCTTCTGCCAGTTGTTACTTCAGTTTTCTGCACACTTTCTTCCCCACGATCGTTCTTCTTTCCTCTTTGGATTGGTGCCAACAGGCCCCCAACACTGACATGTGACTCATCCCGATTCACCTAGTTTCTTTGTGCTTCCTCAATCTCCTTGGTGATCGTCTGTAACTGTTCCAACAAATTTGCTACTTTTGTCAGTGCCTGCGTGGTTTTCTCCTTGATGGTGTCGACTATCTGAGCCTCCACTTCCTCGCTCATCAGTCCTGCGCATTTTAGCTAAGTCTGTGTTGTCTATTTTCTGGCTTCTTTTACCTATGCAAGTACTTCTGCTACCCATTCCTACAATGGTTCTATTTGAGCCTGACGCTCCTGTTTTTGTGTTTGCGCAGTGATAAGTTCTACCTGTATCTTCTTCAAATCTTGCGTTCCCTTGACTCGTTCTAGGATTGGTATGGTCTTCTGTCCCTGCTTGAGTTCTTGGATCATTGCATTGATCCTCTCCTCCTCCTTGTCCCAGTGTTGGACTTGTGGATCCTCTTCTAGCCTTGTCCAAAGTTGCACTGCTTTATCTAACAAGTTGGCTACCATGCTGACTTTTTTTTCCAACTCCTGCAGCTACATTGCTGCTTCTTGCTTCCTTTTCTCCTTCACTGGTGGTGGAGTTGTCGGTCTAATCTGTTCACAGAGAGTCTCGATCTCCTTTTGATACTAATCAATTGCCTTCACAATCTGGTTGATCTTCTCTGCGGCTGGGAGTTCATTTCCTTGCGCAGTAGTTGGAAGTTTTTTGAAAAATTCTTCCACTTTGCATTCCAACTCATTTCTATGTTCTTTCCAGCACTTCCCTCTTCTGTTGTTGTTTGCTGTAGCTCGACTAAATTTTTATGTGCTCGAGCCTGCATCTCGTGGTCGACGCTCACCTGTATTTTGTGTAATTCTTTTGATGGCATCTATGTCAAGACCAATTGGATATGATCCAAATCCTTTAGTGGTGTCTGTCCCACAATTTCATTCATTCACAGCATGCTAGGTTCTATGTAGACCGTGGAATGTGCATGTGGTATCAGAAGAACTGGGTCGTGTTCTTCTACCTCCACCCTTTTTGTGGCCTGTGTGGTCGATGGCTCTGTGCCTCTACTAGTACTCATGATATGGGCTTCCCTGAATTTCTTAAGGATATGTCCCATTTATGTTAGTTCCTTCTGTAGTTCATCCCACTGGTGCACAACATGATCGAAATCTTCTGCGAGGCAGTCTTGGATCATCCTGGCAATCATCTCTCCATCATCCTCTGTAATTGTGTAATTCGGTGGTGGTCGTTGTGCCTTCATTTTCTTGCATGCACCTACATCCTGTGTGTCTTTTCAGTCTCTTTGGAACAATTTTGATAGGTATGGCACCCAAGTCATGAAGGTGCCTTCTGCGCACTGAGCTGCAACAACAATGACTCCTGCCAGTACTTCGTCTTTGCGGCATTTTCGTAGCAGTTTGCAGGCTAAGATCTTTCCGCCCAATTGTGTCACGGCATTGTTGATCCATTTAATTATAATGCATCTTGTTCCCCTGTCAGTGCCGTATTTCTTTTTCATCTCTTTTGCCAATGATTTTTCCTTGGACTTATCATCCGGGATCAGTGCGGGATCCATAACCCCAGTGGGTAGGCCTGTTATCTGCGTGATAAGTTCGACCATTATGTGGATGGGTTTGTCCAACCATATATCCCCTCCATGCGTAACTTATAACAGTTGTTTGATGCATGCCATTGCATATTGGCCTCTGCCAAAGTGTGGTATCTTCAACAACCCTAGAATTCCTGTTTTGTCGAGTCCAGTGGCCCACTAGTGTGGCTGAGTGATGGATTCTCTGAGTTGGTTCACGACTATTTTCTACATAAAAACTTGTAGTGCAAGCTCTGGATATTTGGTGTCATATTCTACATCATGGTCTGAATACTTGAGCTTCCCGACATGACCTAATAGCCGTGGGTCCACCTGTACTCCCTCTGGTATGCGAGGTAGCACAATCTTTGCAGCTGTTTTCTTTCGAGGTGAGCTTGGTATCTGAATTCGGTTCTCCTGCCGCAATGGTTGGTTTGAGGTTCCAACAACTTTCGGTTGCTCCTTCGCCATCCATTCTTCCTAAGTGATGGCCATTTCCCCCGTTAGCTCAATCGAAAAAGAATATGGGATGGGTCCTTGTGGGGCGTCTGGTTGCACTACTGCATCCGGGTTCTGTGAGCTTCTAGTGGCTCTTACGACTGCTTCGACGTTCTTTTGTGGTATTTCCTGGTGGGTTTCTTCTTCTTTGTGTTGGGGCTCATGCGCTGCTACTGGTGTATACTGTTCCATGGCCTTTGTTTGTGGTTTGGAGGCCTCCTCAAGTATGGGTGTAGACTCTACTGGAATTTCCTCTGGCGATAGGATTTCATCAATATCGACGATTTCTGGGGGCTGCTGTTCGGTTTCTTCCAGTGGTCCTTGCAACCTTATTTGAACCCTGGTTGATCTGGCTATATGGCCTGGTTCTGCAAGCTTCGGTGGTGCCATAATGGTGTCTGTCGAATGTTTGCGAGGTTTGAATGGATTTGGTGCGTTCTTTGGTTTCACTCTATTCATTCTTCTTGCTATTTCTCTTTTCCTGTTCTTCGTCCGTGAATAGACTATCTGCTGCTGTGCTTGTGTGTTGTATGGGATTGTCCTGAATCTTGTCTAGGATGTTTTCCTCCCTTGTGTGATTAATACACCATAAATGTAGGTTCAATTCATCTATGAAGGTTTCGTACTTGCCATTATGATTGCTCTTCCATCTTCAGTTGACACGTTTAATGTGGCATCCCCTCTGTCCTTTCCTTGCTTTAACTCTTCTTTTTGCTGTCCTGTCAGCCTGCTTTTTCCGGTCTTTCCCACATGCTTCCTTTTTCGATATGGTCGTTATCTTTTACCTTGATGGCTTCGTGTTTCATATGTGGCTTGTCCATCATGCTTTTTTTTTTTTTTTACTGCGTGGTGGGTGGTCGACTGTCCTTATACAGCTTCAAATGGATCCCATTGACCATTCCTCTGAGGTCTGTGCCTGCTAGATCTCGTATCTGTACATCTCCTTCGTATGTGATAGTTTTTACCTCATATGGTCCTAGCCAATGCATTCTCATCTTTCCTGGGTGCTGTAACGCTTTACTATCATAGAGTAATACTAGATCTCCTTCCTTGAACGTCTTCCTCTTGATGTGGCTGTCATGCCAAGATTTGTTTCTTGCTTTCTATACTTGTTGATGGAATCCTGCCAAGATGCGGTCTTCCTCCATTGACAATAACTGATTCAGTCTTTCCTGTACTGTGCCTTGTTCTGTCATTTGTGTAATGGCTTCTACACATAGGCTGGGTATTAAAAATTCTAAGGGAATTACTGCTTCTTGACTATAGACTAGTTTGAATGGTGTGTGGCCAGTCAACTTTTTACATGTGGTTCTATACACCCATATTATTGCTGGTACCTTGAGATCCCAATCGTCCCTGTTGATGTTGCATATCTTTGTGAAGGCATTTTCTAGGATTTTGATGAAGGCTTCTTGATCTAGGGGATCAAATTTTTCTCAAAATTCAAAGTGATCAGAATCACTTCAAATCAAACAGGTGCGTAGGCCTCGTCATCGCGAATCCAATGCAACTCGAATGGGTTCAAACGGACGTCGGATGAGTGAGATATCGTGTTCTGTTCAAATTGTCAAACATGCAGAAAAAATTTGCTGACTGTACAGTTCGTACAG
>JASDQU010502976.1:136019-157915 GCA_032191745.1 Picea mariana | reverse complement strand
TATATATATATATATATATAGATAACACATGTGGCATTGATTTTCTCTTACATCTGGTATATGTTCCCATGAGAAAATAACCGGGGCCATGAGATATGAACAAAAGTCTGCTAAACACAAGACAACACAAAACCAATAGAGCTTTGCCATTGTAACCTAAATATAACCAAACCCCAAAATGGGGAACAAGAAACTTGTTGATTACTATTTTACCATGAAGCAAGATCATTATGGACATTTGCTTCTGATATTGCCATGTTCTATCACTACTAGTTTTAACAATGCCGAATTTCCAATATTATTGGAAATGCCTGATGGTTCTGCCCAGACGAGCAAGCTATTTTGATGGTTCAAAGGATGGGCCTGAGTTATTTACAGTTGGATACGTTCAAATGATGGGCCTGAGTTATTTACAGGGGTTTGTCCTCATGCTTCCCATTTATGGATTGAACAATCTTATGCGCTTCTACATCAACAATAAATGCACATGCCTGTATGAATTCCAATGCTCAAACTCCCCAATCTCTATAGCAAGTTCTGAAGATCTCAAGCTCATGTTTCAATCCATGTTGAGCCCTTTTTTTTCAATTAGGGCATCGAGAAAAAATGCAGATACCATACCATAAATGTATAGTTGGAGAKCATCTTCTTTTTTATTTGGGTACCCAAAAAATGCAGAAATCCTGCCATGGATATATAGTTGGAAAACATTTTTCCAATTTGGGCACCGAAAAAGGTGCAGACTCCTCCAACAAATCCACAATTAGCCACCATTTTTTTTTTCATTTGGACACCCCAACAAATATGCAAAATTCTTATTGGAAGATAAAAAAAACATGAAAATAACAACAACAAATTCATTTGTAGTTAGATTCTCCTTGTTGTTTCAAGTGCACAAAAAGAGACAAAATCTTTGGAAAGAAAATTTTACAGCCATAGATGTAAAATCCGAAGAACTCGAGTCCAATGAACATTCATATGGGTATTGAAGAAAAATTACAAACACACATGATATTTTTTCGTTTCCTGCCAAAGCTTGATATGTTTTTTTTTTCCAGCCGATATGCAATATTGCATTGTCCTCATTTAAGGTAAATTTGCTATGTATATGAAAGTCGTGCAACATGTAGACACTATTTGCCTTTTTCTGTAGGTATGCTTCATATGGAAATTCTGCTAACCTAGGAAGCACATCTTGTAACAGAGATTGTCTAATCGTACAATGTATGATTGTGTTGCCCACAGTTCGGATGGCAGCATTGAGGCAATGTCTATATATGTAAGGGAATTTTTCATTGCATCACAGACAATCAATTTTATCATCATTTATGAAAGAAGAAGCATAAGTAGGAGAGTTGCATTTGGCACATACAGGCTCGAAGGGGGTTGTGTACACATTCAGTGCAACCAAAACACCCTCAACCTAGGCAAGTGAGCATAGTAGTTAATATATTGAACAATATAATACACAACTGCACAAAANCCTTTCTTTAACATCTCTTTTCTTTATTATATTTTTGAAGAGCATAAGTGGAAATTGCCCTTTATGCAATTTTTGTTCCATTGAGGAAAACAAATTTGAATAGCTGTCGAACAATTGCAACTGCAACATGGAACAATGCAATAGTTGTGTAACATAACCGAGATACATGGACATGTGAAAGTAAAGGACAAAACTGGATATGGAGAACGATACCATTGCCTTGTCGTTGTCAGACTCTCCATCTTTTATATGGAGAATGTGTTGCGAGCCAAGTTTTCTCGCGAGTGTGACAGCTGCACCAATGGTTCCGATTGGGTAAGTGTCGTTGCTTTGTGCAAGTTGGCTGATAGTTGTGTCCGGGACGAAACGATACTCTGAACAAATAGTGAGAATTTTTTCCACAATACTTGTTTTGTTGAGCGATATAATCCGATCACAATCACCACGGTCATATACTATTTTGGGAAATATATTAAAATTTGTAATGGATATCCCATTACTTGGCAATATCTTTTCTGCATGTTTCTGAACAAGTTGTGTGGGAATAGTCAGTGTGACTGTCATTAGGGCCTCGTTGTCTGTCATGTCAGCATGCATAATGGATCTAGTTTTGTTTTCCTTTTCCAAGTAGGTGCTATAGACGACCATTATGTCCCCGATGAACACTTGTCTAGTTCGGTGGCTTTTCAAGCCCTCTATTGATAGTATTTTGGGTGTTATAAGTTTATACCTGGTGACATTTTTTGAACAGGAAAAGTAATGTGAATGGTAGTTTGCATTATTTTTTTGTTTTCTTTTTTCCGGGCATAAATGTACAAGTAGACGCACAACTTGGATGAAGTATGGAGCCAGAGTTTTGGAACCATACCTCTTAGTATGCGGAACTTGCGCTATGTTCGACGTCTCACTTGCACTCATTGATACTTCTTGTGAACTACAAAGTATGTGTTGCAAATGACATCAACATATTCACCATGGCATAGATGAATAAATAGCCGAGGATATTTGTTTGGTAAACATATGAGAAAACAATGTATGTATCTTTACCTTTGGCCTTGTCGATCTGTTGATGTTTGCAATGATCGACTGCTCATGGCCATGTCACTAGTCCAACTTTTTCTGATGCAAGCATGTGTCGATGAACATCATAAGGAATACATAAGCATATGCATTGTATATTGTCCATAATTTTTTCGAATGTCACATACAGGGTCGAAGGAGATGGAATGTGAAATAGGGTGTCAAGGGATAATCAAGAAACATGAGGACCCGACAGTCAAATGGTATGCCTCATATTTTTTGACTGCAAAAATGTCTAACAGGAAATAGGGCATGATGGGGGGGTACAATGGCCAATCTGTATATCGCAGAATCTCTGAAGCTAGAGGTGAAATCTTGAACCCGCCAGCCCGGGAATCTGCGATCGAAAAAGTGGCTAAATATGGAATGAGGTAGAAGCATGAGTATAAATGTGAACCCATGAATCCACCAACCCACGCACCTAGAAAGTTTTAGAAAGACGACTAAGCAAAGCAACCAGAAAGAAAAAGTAGACGAGAAAAAGTATAGAAGAGGGGGAAAAAAAGGATAATAGAAAGTGGAAAAATTAGAAATGGGGAGGGCAATGTTTGAAAGCAGGAAGTCTCAACAAAGGCCCATTATTTCCAAATCATCATTTTTTAGTCCAATATTATATGCACCCACCCGTTTTGTATGTTTGATTTACTAGCATAGTTGGTATACCTTTTTGAAAATTGTACCGCAACCCCCTCTGCTGTCGCATATAATAATTCATCTTCCTATCCAACCAATCTATTTCTTTCAATGTAGCAACATTGAACATACAGTGGACATGAAGGTAAGTTAGTTTGTAGAAAGACATGTAAAAGAAATAAACACAGTTCTATTTATTTCAAAGTAGCAACAAAGAGAATACAATTCGTATGAGGATAAGTTACTATGTAGAAAAATACATAGTATCTACATACAATAAAATAGGTGCAAAGCAGTAGAACAAGTAGAACAAATACAGAAAAAATAAATGAAATACTAAACACTGGAATATGAAATAAGAGTAGAGGCATGCACCTTTGTAACTCCTCCTCCACATTCACGGCAAAGAGTCGATCGTCTTCTCCAGCCACTCTGTTTGTTTAAATGTAGCAATGCAAAAAAAATACAATGGACATGAAGGAAGTTGTTATGCAGGAAGACATGTAAAAAAAATAAACAGAGTTCGATTTATTTCAATGTAGCGGCACATAAAATACAAAGGACATGAAGATAAGTTATTATGTAGGAAGGTATGCAATATCTACATACAATAAATTAGGTGAACACATATACAGAAAATAAATGAAATATAAAACAATGGAATATGAAATAACAGATTCCACCACTGCGGTAAAGACTCTTTTGTTTTCTCCAGCTATTCTGTTTGTTTGAATGCGGGAACACACAAAATACAATGAACATGAATGGAAGCTGGTATGCAGAACAAGTAATATGTACATACACTAAATGAGAATCAACGAATAGAATAAAAGATAGTTAGAAACAAAAACCTTTTCTTTTCTCCATCCATGGTTGTAAGTATATAAAGTTTTTCCTGCCCAAAATATATTACAAGCCAGAAAATATTAAGAAATTGCATGGCCATATCTGAATGATTTTGGTTTTCTGTGGCAAAGTATCCAGATATGCTTTGAGACATGGAGATATAATTTTGCAATATCTTTGGTGTACATCTCATATTTCAAGTACAAGACAAATTGTATCATGGTCACACTAGTCTGTGTATAAGATAAAGATGTTGTATTGTGACATGGGCACATTTCACCATATATGGTTAATAAGTGTGTTTTGCACATGTTTTATCTTAAAAAAAAAAACATTGGACATTGTAATTGCACATGTAGTTGTCCAATCTTTTGTTATGCCACTATTTTGTATCATGTCAACACTGAAGTATCCTAGAATGATAATGGTTTCGCCCAAATGCAAATGGTGTGATGCATTTGAGAACACATTCATTATGCTATCAATGTTGCACACCAAACAACATAAAAACTGAATACTGCAATTTGCAATCCATAGAACACCACTCTTGCTATCACCATCTCAGTATCCTTTTCTTCTACAGGAACATTTTAAAAAGACATGTAGGTATGGTCCAGAGCTAGGAAAAAGAATTGGAGCAAAATCTAAGAGCAGGATAGGTGGGCATGGGATAGGTGCCAAATATTGACTTTGCCACACATGAAAAATGACAGAACCGCAGGTCCACTCACGGGTGCAAGACCCGAACACCGCAAAGTGAAAAAAAAAATAGCCCCAACTACCGGCGCAGGACCCCAACCCTGCAAAGCTGAAGTAAACAAAAGAAAATAGCAAGAAACAAACCAACGAGCAAGCAAGAACATGCCCAACTACAGCCCCATGACCTCAACTCGCAAACTTGAGCCAAACAACAACAACTAGCAACTGGCGAACCACTGAACCAATAACCACTGAACCAATAAACAACATATGTATCTCCAACGATTACCAAACCGCAACCCAAGCACAAAAAGAACCATAAACATATGACGAGCATGCCAGTAGAAATAATCAAACATTCTTACTTGCAAACTATAAACAATGAACAACAAAGAACGAATAGAAAATGAAATTATAGCATTGAAACTTACTCCGAAACGATGAATGACAGAAGCATAGGTTGAATTGTGGGTGCAACACCTAGACTCTTCAAAGTAAAAAAAACCAGATCGAACTGTGAATGCAGGACCCCAACCCTGCAAATTTGAAGTAAACAAAATCAAACAACAAGCACCAACAGGTTCAACTGCAGGCACAAGTCCCCAACCTTGCAAAGTTGAACCAAACAACAACAAGCAACAACCAACGAACCAACGAACAAGAAGCACCCACCGAACCAGTAAACAATGTATGTATCGCCAACAATGACCAAATTGCATTCCAAGCATAGAAGAAGTATGAAACATACAATGGCTATGCAACTAGGGGTGGACAACAATATTTTCCAAATTCACTGCAACATTGTATGGAAAAATTTGAGGAAAAATGTACTCTGAGAAGCCTATTTAGGTAAACATTTAAGGTTGTCAGGTTGTTTAAGGGCCTCGTGGTATGCAAACATTTACGCTGTCGGGCCTGTTTCAAGACCTCGAACTATGTAAACATTTAAGCTGTCAGGCCTATTTCAAGACCTCGAACTATGTAAACATTTAAGCTGTCAGGCCTATTCAAGCACCTCAAAAAAAGTGTCAATGCTCTAAACCTTCGGTATGTAAACATTTCAATACAAATACAAATAATAATAAAAAGACATATTAATATGAACTCAACAAATTATCGATCGTTATAGTCCCTCTACACCTTCGACAGGGACTAATAATAAAAAAACATTAAAAAACAACGTCCATGCTCAGAACTTTTGGTATGTAAACATTTCAGTGAAAATGTAATAAAAATTAAAAAAGAGCGTCTAAGATCAAAAATTTGGATATCTAAACATTTATAACATTGGGAACAATGAAGCTGACAATAAGACCTCAAATATATTCTCCAATGAGACGATGACATATAAGTTTTATTTTTATTTTTTATATAAAAATAATGTTTTTACTTCTATAGTACAAACAATACAGATGATGCGAAAATTTATAGTCAAAGGACATTTTAATATGAAGTCAACGAATTATCGATCACTATAGTCCCTCTACGCCTTCGACAGAGACTAATAATAAAGCTAAGTTTCAATGATAGCTTTATAAACATAAATAAACATTAAAGGTATCATGTAAGCATTTAATGTTATTATGCTTATGTGTTAAATATACTTCAATATTTTATGCTCTTAATCCACCTTTTGTCATCTCAAAAAGACACGTAGGAGGCAATTCTCACATCATAAGTCACCTCTCACTTTAATGCCAACTATTTCTTTCGCTTACATTTTAAAAATTTCCATGTCAAAATATACGAAGTAATGTATCACATTTACTAGTGGGGCTTTATTAATATTTATATGTTTATAAAAAAAACTTGTATTTGGCTATTAATAAAATATTTTTGAGATATTTAACTAATGTAAAGTTAAGTGAGATAAAAGTGTATGAAAAAAAGCACAAAACTAAGTTGGTATAATTGGAAATTAAGGAGGAATGTAATGAAAACTTTTAGGAAGTTGAGGAGAAGATATGAGTGTTACATGATAGGGTAATGAAGTTGGAGCTAGAACAAACACTAGAATTTGACGAGCTAAGGAAATCTCTATTCCTTGATTTCTCTATTGGATTTTTTGGACTAGACCAAATGATAGTAATGGTAGAGGACGTTGTTCAACAAAATTTTGAGCAAGCAAGGAAGAGAAATCCAACAATACTTTTATTCATGAAAGTTAACAAACAAAATACCTCTAATGTGTATGGACATAAGAATGTGTAAATTTATTGTTGTTATATAGGATAACATTTGTCCTAGGTCAATATGTAAGACACTATATGAGCTAGCTGGTTAACACTAATACTAGAACTTTGAAATAGGGCGGTCTAATAGAATTAATAAGTTCATGGGAAGAGGCATTATCCTCTCTATCTTCCGCATGTGCATTTCCCCCATCAAGTATTTCAAAAGGGGTCAACTCCATTGAGTCTATTTGAGTCAGATGGTGGGTGGTTTCCGACAAAGTCAAGCCATTAAAGAGACTAGGATACAAATGAAATAAGTGGAAGAATTAAGAGACATAAAAGATTCTCTAGAACATAATTTTTTTATAGAAAGCGACTCCCTGAATGGTATTTCCTCCTCTTTAAAAACATTATTGGATGATTGTGAATTGGTGGGATCCAGACTAGGAGTGGTTTCACAATCAACACATTCTTCCTCAATATGTTTTTTCTCTTCTAAGCTAAAAACAGATTGCTGAGATAGAAGAGGTATCTCCTGTATGTTTATTTCTTCTCCTGAAGTGAAAAAATCAGAATGGTTGTCTTGCTCTTGCACCATATGAGAATTTGAAATATCTTCCAAATCATATTCATGGTTAGAAGAGAGAAGCAAGTCATAAGAATAATTAGAACAAGAGGTTTCAATAAATGACCTATCGTCAATAAGAAAAAAATCTTGCTCTATGTCACTAGAACCAAAAGAATTTAAAATATCAAGACAATCCAAATCATCATAAATTAATTTCGAATTATCCATGTGTGAGGAAGGATTCATTTTAAGTGTGTCTAGAGTTTCTTCTTTAACAAAATGACCAACTTTCAATTTTTGCTCCATACCTCCCTCCTCCATTTGTTGTGACGGGAAAGAAGAGAGAGGATAATGGGAGCTTGACATAACCATTGGTGTCACCTGAAGTGTCCCATTATCAACAGGAAAATATTCCTCTTGGGAAGCTACACAAAAATATGAACTTGAATTTACAACACAAGGGGTCTCTTTTTCATCATAAAGAAAGAATGAGGGAATGCAATGGTGGAAGGAGACATAGGATTTTTCCGAAAAAGAATTTTCTATCTGATTAGTATCCCCCATAGTAAAGAAAGAACTAGACATATGAAGTCCATCTAAAACATTAACATTTTCAACATGTTCATTTAAATCCAAATTAGCATGTGAAGAAAGATTAAAACATGATTTAGATTATTCATCCATTGATTTGTGTGTTTCATTAATAAGAGAAACTAAAGAGGAAATCAAATCATTGTTAGAGGGATTATCATCCAAAGGAAATCTACAACAAAGATGAGTAAATATGATAACAAAATCTTTAAGGGATTCATCTTCGTTCTTCTTAATCTCCAAAATTTCTGCACAAAAATGATCAAAATCATAGTTCTCAAAAGCATGCAAAAATTTACGCATAAATTGTTCCCATGTGTGAATATAGGCAGCTATTGGCATAGGGAAAGACTAAGGGTTCAACGCACCAACAGAACCCTAACTACTAACCCTTTCGGCAACACCTGCAAAGCAGATGAAGTCTCACCTGAGGTAGAGGAAGGGGTGGTTGTAGGACTCATATGTCTGCAACCTTAGCTGGGACACAGATATGTGATTCTAGTATTTAACAGAGCACTCAACAATAAACCTTCATTAATATTTAACCAATATCTACTCCGCAGATAAAATAGAGCATCGTAACATTCACCTAGATCTAATGTATCTAAGCACTTAACATAAGGAATTAGATCAGATCTAGCAGATTCAAGCACTAAGCAAGTTCATAGAGGTCAGATCTAGCATCCAGATTCATCATAAGCACCAAGTATAAACAGATCTATCTATCTATCTATGTCAAGCACTTAGCAGATAACACATAAGTACACCAACACATCACACAAAGAAGACCAACACAACATATACGTGGTTCACACCCACCCTTGGGCTATGTCCACCAACTCTTCTTCTTTATTAGCTTCTTCAATCAGATACATGCACAGAGCCACATAAACCTTACTCCGCATAGAACAGGAGATCTGCACACCTTGCTAGATCCTCCTTCCTTTCGTTCAACACAAAGCCCTTCACAGTCTGTTACAACCACTTGCACTTAGCTCTGCAAGTCTCTCACAGTATGCAAAAAGAATTTACAAGCCACACTTGCACTTAGCACAACATCACATAGATGCCTCTTCTCTATTTCCTTACATCGCCTAGACAACTATTTATATATTACAAAATAGGCCTAAGCATGGGTAAACCCATGGGATGACATTCCCATACCCGTTACATATTCCCAAATCCAAAAAAGGACCCAAAAAGGGGCTGAGATCCCGTGATCTCTGCTTCGTCTTGCGCTCCACCTTCGACAGTGTGTCAAAGTTCAAAATGGTCAAACTTGACCAAGGATCTCTCAAAACTTGGTCGAGGGCCAACAAGTCCCCAACACTCACTTGTGACTCGTCCTGAGTCACTCTGATGTAGGAAGTTCTTCTTCGAAAGCCTCGAGCTTGGCTTGAGCTTCTTCGACTTGTTGATGTGCTACGACCTCTTGTTCAACAAACTCTTGGATGACTGCATCGCTCATAGGTCCTTCCAGGTGCTATTCAGCTGCATTAACAACTTGCTCTAGTTCTTCTCCTCGGCCTTCAACTTCTGTGAACAATTGGTAGGCCTTATCTTGTACAGGTTGGAGTCTTTGAGTTACTTCCATAACTTTCCTCTGAATAGCGTGAATCTGCTACTAGGTGGTGCGTTGATCTTGAGATCTCTTCATTCTTTCCACAGCTGACAGGAGCTTCAATTGTGCCTGTATCGTTTCGGCTTGATACTTCACCTCTTGGAGCTGCGACTCCAGTGCTCTTAATTCTAGACTCTTATCGAGTTGCTCGTATGTCAGGGTACTACGATCACTCGACTGCTTGTATTCCATAGTAAGGGCCTTTAGTCTATCAACTGCGCTCCTAGCAGTTGATTCTCTTTGGTCCTTCACATCCTGTGGGGTCTCGAGCACTGTGCATAGTTATAAGTCTGTGATGCGTTGCTGTAGCTGCTGGATCACTTCTTCAAGCTGCTCTACTTGCCGTATAACTCAATCTTCAGCCTTTATTTCTATGACTGTCACAAAGAGAAGTGCTCTGTTGACTTCTTCCTTTACTTCGAGTTGCTCGACGAGCAATTGTTCTTTTCCTTGTTGTATCTATGCTTTTTCTTCGTCGAACTTTGCTTGGAGGGAAATATTTTCTTGTTCTGCAGCTCGACGCTGTTCTACAAGTACTCCTTGTACTTTTGTCAAATCTTGGGTGGCTTGTTCTGTTTCCTCTTGTGTTCGTCAAGGGAGAGCTTCGACTGTATCAGCTAATCGGTGGAGTTGGGTTGGCTCATCTCCCAGCTATGGTGTTCCCAATGGCAGAGGCGCAGTGGAGACTGTGCGGCAGGACCGTAGTGCCTGTTGTACCCCTCAGAGTTCAATTTCAATCCTATCATACATTGCTTCCTGCTTGGCCTCTTGTTTTTCTGCTATTTCCAGCGAAGCATCGTTCAGGGCTACTATGAGGAAGTCAAAGTCGTTAGAGGTGTGGACAGTTTGCATCTTGGTCATGGAGGCTTTCGATTTCTTCTAGGAAGAAGGTTTTGGAGGCGAACCCTTCCTCTTCTTGAGGAGATCAACCTCATCTCCTTGCTTCTGTTCAAATTCTTTGTCATCTAACTCTTCACCATCACCTCCTTGCTCTGGTGATATGGAAGCAGTCTTCACAGATACACTGTCTAATCCTTGGACCTCTTTGGTCTTCTTTGTCCTACTAGGTCCGGGTGTATCCTGCGCAGTTTCTGGGCTGTCGATGTCAGATATATTTGTGGGGTTGGCGGGGATAAGGAGGTCAATGGACCATTCCTTAGTAATCTCCTCCAAGTCCTCCTCCATCAGCTTGTAGTAGGACTAAAGCTGTTGCTTATGTTCATCGGCGCGTTGTGTAATATAAATGAAATGCTAATCTACGCTGAACTTCATCAAATTCTGGAACTGGTGTAGAGTGTTCAGATTCATGCGAGGCTCAGACTGGATGGCTCTCTTCCGCTGATCGTAGTAGGTATGAAAAATAACATTTGACTTCCACTGTTTATTCATATCATTGGAATACCAAAGTGTATCGAACTTCATGGCTAGCGGCTCAAATAGCTCGATGTTGGGGAAGGTCGCACCTTCCGGCATCTCCCAGGTGATGAATGCGATAAGGATCAAACACCAACTAAAATGGAATTCGTAACCTTGATCTTGTGCTTCTCTGCAGTCTAGTTCCAACTGATTCACCAGGTACTTCACCCAGTTCATCTGTAGGCCTTCCGCGCACTTCCCTGTGAGGTCGACTACAAAGTCGGTGACTTAGGTAGGTCAGTTCTTTCTTACTAACTTCCTTGCAATCAACTGACAGGTGAGGCAAACTGTGCTACTCTGGATGGAAGCTACCTTGTAGCCTCGCGTCCCCTTCTCGACATCGCCGTAGGTGTCCTTGATCCTCTGTGCTAGAGCACGATCCATGGATTTTCCTAGATAAAAATCCTATGGATCAGGTCCCTGCATACTCAACCCTATGATCTGATTGATCAATGTTGGATCAACTATGATACAACAGTCTAGCCACAAATAGCCACCATGGTAACAAGAAAGCAACAACTTGACATAGGCATTCACCTCCTGGTGTCTTCCGAAGTGTGGGATATTCATGACGTTCAGTAGGGTGGACTGCGTGAGGTTATGGGTCCACATCTGGGGGATTATATTTGAATTATTCCCCTTCATTCTGGTCAGGTACTTATGTGGGGCGAGCATGTTATAGAATTTTTGGTCGTCGAGGTTGAAGTCGCTGAACTTCAACACTGCAATCTTGTCTTGGTCTGCTTGAACTGCGTGGATCCCATTCGAGAGGTTCGCAGTGACCAAGGTGTACTCAAAATCTCTAGGCACACTATCTCGATTTATTGCGCCGCTTAGAGGTGGTATGTAGGTGGGTAATATTGTCGGGATCAATTTGGCATTCGCTAGATCATCCCTGTGCTTAGTTCACTTTTCATCTAATGGTCGAGATGGTCCATATCCGCGAGCAGTCGACGAAGATTCTTGCACTATTCTTGTGGATGAAGCCTGTACACCTATAGATAATCCTCTCTCCGACATGAATCTTTCAGTCATCAGGTCGAGGAGTACTTATGTCACAGATTCTTTGACTGCGTTGAGCTCCTCAGACATACGCACTCGGGATTAACTAGATTGGGTTCATATTAACTTAGACACTGCAATGGAATAGGTGGCAACAATGCGATGATCACTATGCAAGATCAACTTAGTCTACGACCTAAAATTCTTGGTTAGAAAAAGTGTTATCGGTGCATGGTGCGACGTGATAAATAGGTAACTCGACAACGGGTCTCTTGCAACGGGTATGAAGCCTTCATGAACTCTGTTCTGTCCATTATGGCACGGTCCCAACGGTCTGATGGCGAGCTGTCTAGTCATAAATGCCTTTCTACCCATTCGGAGCGTTGGTCTAACGGTTATAATGTCCCCAACGGCTATATTGTTTCGCCATTGCGAAGTGCCATGTGTCGCTGTGCTGATATCCTGGCGAAGCTCCAATTTTGCAAATTTTCCTTCTACAAGGTTCCTTCTGGATCTTTCTACAACTTTTTGATCTTAGCTCTCTTCTTACTTAGTTTTCTAGCCTTCTTTCCAGTGAGCTTCGTCTCAGTATTCCTTTTCCCATTGTGATTCTTATCTTCTTTCGACATAGTGACTTTGCGCTGTTGAGATTCTTTCCTAGGATTCAAGGGTAATACTTCTTTTTTATCTGGGATAGGTATTTCAGTCTTCTGTGGGTCCTCTAATGTTCTTGCAACTTTGATATCTACGTCGCTATTGTGAAATAGCTGTGATCTGTTCTCCTGTTCTTCAATCAAGTGTGTATCCTTTTAGTTATAAAATCTTTTAACTTTTTCTTCTTCTGCTCTAATACTTCTTCTTCTTCCTTCCTTCTGGCTTGATCTCTTTCAATCCAAGGTCTTCCTAGTAACATGGTAAATGGAGCACTGCCCTCAATAAATTTAATGATCTCAAAATCTTCTTATGTCGAAGTTCCATTGACATTCATAGGTATCTGAGCGAGCTTCCCACATAGGGTTATTAGTTTTCCTCTGAATAATCCTATTCCTCCTAGTGAAGGAACCATAGCAGGCTTTCCTAAAAGTTCCCAGGTTCTTTCTGTCATAATATTCACTTGTGTTTCCTCATCCAGAACACAATCAATGTCGAAGTCTCCTAATCTTGCTTCAATGCATTCTTTTTCTTTGAAGATCTCTGATAATCTGACATGTCGGTGGTCAGCCAGGGTTTCTCTCATCTGTAGCAATACTTTCTCTGATTCTTTTTGGGATTTTGCCATAATCTTAGTTTCTGGATCTGCCTTAGGGTTTTCTTGGTTTAGATTCATTCTTTCAACTTTAGCAATCATTCTAGGGCAATCCAATACTTCATGGTCCATAGCTTTACAACAAAGACAACTAGGTCTTCTCCCAGGGCATTCCTTAGCAAGATGTCCTGGTTTTTTGCAACTGTAACATAGGGTTAATCCTCTCTTTCTTTTAACTGATCCCCAACCCTTTTTGTACTATGCACTAGGATCGTAGGAGACAACCTGCAGATTTTTTTTTTCTAGGATCCTGCATCCATTTGTTAGTCTTTCTATGCATAGGCATAACATATCTTTCATTATTCTTATTAGATCTACTCATGTCAAACCTTCTTTCATATACCAGTACCCTATTTTTCGAGCTAGGACAGAATCTATCAAACATACCTAGATCCATGCTTTAGAAACAAAATTTTCCACTTGTCTTACTTCTACAGAGCACAAAGCTTTTAGAGCTAGAACTTTTCACTATTATTACCTTTATCAGAGCACAAAGCTTGCAGATCTTACCTCTTTCCTTCAGATCTGACCTCTTTTCTTGGCGCAGAGCTTCACAAATCAAGCAGAATGTTGTGCACTAGGGCAACAGATCTACACACAGAGCTTTCTCAGTTTCAGGTCAAATCTTTGCACAAAGATTTTTCTTCCTCAGTTCCTAGCAATCACAGTTTCAGTCCCGACAACATAACCATTTGTTGGCACAGGGGCAGACCTAGGGTTCAACGCTACAACAACACACCAACAAAACCCTAACTACCGGCCATTTCGGCAACACCTGCGAAGCAAATGAAGTCTCACCCGAGGTAGAGGAAGGGGTGGTTGTAGGACTCAGATGTCTGCAACCTTAGCTGGGACACATATATGTGATTCTAGTATTTAACAAAGCACTCAGCAGTAAACCTTCATCAATAGTTAACCAATATCTACTTCGCAGATAAAACAGAGCATCGCAACATTCACCCAGATCTAATGTATCTAAGCACTTAGCATAATGAATTAGATCAGATCTAGCAGATTCAAGCACTAAGCAAGTTCATAGAGGTCAGATCTAGCATCCAGATTCATCATAAGCACCAAGTATAAATAGATCTATCTATCTATCTATGTCAAGCACTTAACATGTAACACATAAGTACACCAACACATCGCACAAAGTAGAGAAGCACAACATATACGTGGTTCACCCCCACCCTGGGGCTACGTCCATAAAATCTTCTTCTTTATTAGCTTCTTCAATCAGATACATGCATAGATCCACGAAAACCTTACTCCGCATAGGACAGGAGATCTGCGCACCTTGCTAGATCCTCCTTCCTTGCGTTCAACACAAACCCTTCACAGTCTGTTACAACCACTTTCACTTAGCTCTGCAAGTCTCTCACAGTATTCACAAAGCATTTACAAGCCACACTTGCACTTAACACAACATCACATAGATGCCTCTTCTCTATTTCCTTACATCACCTAGACATCTATTTATATATTACAAAATAGGCCTAAGCATGGGTAAACCCATGGGCCGACATTCCCATACCCGTTACATATTCCCAAATCCAAAAAAGGACCCAAAAAGGGGTCGAGATCCCGCGATCTCTGCTTCGTCTTGCGCTTCGCCTTCGACAGGTTGTCGAAGTCCAAAATGGTTAAACTTGACCAAGGATCTCTCAAAACTTGGTCGAGGGCCAACATCAGCGAACAAGGTCTAGCACCAACTCTTGACCAGACCTGCAAAAGTGAGAGTGAATTACCTACACATGATATTTCTATCAGTAATATTGTGATAACCACAAATTTTCTAGAAATTAAAAACATGTTCAGGTGCAGATATTTCACCCTCGCCATCAAATCTTAGCTGTGAAAAGAAATGTAAAATCTTTCTAGGAGGTTTGGGAGGTACAGTACCAAAAAAACACCTCCATAAAGGGATATGAGATAGAGCCATTAGTAAATTAAAATAAACATTAACAAAAAATGACCCCATAGGCTCAACTTGTCATCTGACCCTCCTTGTTGTTATAATGTTATTTGCCACCTAATCATTAGGTCATTATCACCTAAAGATCACCTATCCAATCCAACAACATTCACCACTTTTTCCCTGAGTTTCTAGCCAATTTCCCACTTGGTCTCCCTATTCCTTCACTAAGGGTGCAATCAAAAGGGTTGGTCACACTTTTCCTTCATTAAAGGTGCCATTGAAAGTGTTGGTCGCCCTTTTCCTTCATTAAGGGTGCGGTTGAAAGGGTTGGTCATGATTTCTAGCCTGCAAGGGAGTGACCGGGTCACTATGTCTGTGTGTATAGGTCACGACCGAGTCTAGAAGCTCCTATTTTTGGATTTGGTTTAGATGGATGAGACTTCCCAATGATTTCTCGGGGTTTAGCTTTGAGAAGGTTTCCATCGTGAGTTCTAGAATCTTATCCTAATAACTATATTGCCTTATCCCTAAAGCCCTATAAGAACCAAGCCATGGGAAGAAAGAGGAGAAAATAGGTAGCAAAGTTACTTTGGTGATTTGGTTGCAAGACTTGGGCAAAGAGCTTGGAAGGAGACCATTGCATCAACTTCTCATTTGTAAGTTGTAATATTGCTTCTTTTATTAATAGAAGACATACTGGACGTTTCCCTCTATCTAATTGTTGATACAAGTTTATGTATTCATTGGTAGAGAATTAGTATAATGAGGTGTTATGATATATTATTAGATATGTTGTTGATCCATGCATGATTTCTTTGATCTTTGGGAGGCTTTCATCTTCTTTGGTTGTTTTCATGTATGAATCAGATCTAGGAACATCCTTAGTTTATATCTCTATTCCTTTCTTAGGCACTGGTAGAACCTAAGGGAGCTCAACTTCTGCAAGGTGAAAAATCCCTACAATAGATTGGCGACCATATTGGGGATATTTTTTCTCCATGTATTAATCCCCTTAGATTGTTGAATTTTTGAATCTTCTTTTTAAAGATATATTTCCTTTTAAGTTCTCTTGTTCCATCAACATTTATATCAAAGAGGCACATATGAATTCACATGTAAAGATGTTGAGGATTTAAGGTGCACAAGGATATGCAATAGATAAGGGACACATGAGAGAGAGAGAGAGAGAGAGAGAGAGAGAGAGAGAGAGAGAGAGAGTTGATGCACATAAGGGAAGATGAATTAGCTTGATGATGATAGTTGGGACAATTACCCCTATAAGTAAGACCAAAGGCCACAAGGAAATAAGATTGTTATTACCTACACTAGGATAAATAGTACACATTTAAAGAGAATGTGGTTTCTTGAATTTTCAAATGAATGTCATTGTAAATAGGTTGGATTGACAATCTTCATCAATTAGAGACACATGATAGTCATCATTGGCCTAATGTCATATAAGTGTGCTCAAGTGGCTATCTATAATATGCATGCAACATTGTTGAATTTAACAAGTGCAACAGGCTGCGATATACTGCCTACGAAGTTAATAAAATAAATTTTACTCAAATCTATGTAAACTTACTGAGTTTCCTTTGCCTTTGAGGTTTCCCATTCCTTTCAGAGGGTGTGCAAGTGCTTTAGCTCGTTCCTATAATTAAAATATGTCATTTCAAAAAAACCTAAATTTATTTTGGAGCCCAACGTTTTTATCATATGTCTCCATAAGCAGCTGGTTTTTTGAATAGCAGTTTTTAGTGTATAGTAGAGGTTTTGCGTTCGTAGAGATTGTTCTGACAAGTTTAATCATCTGCCAAAAAAACGGATGGGAGTCTACCCCACCAATGCCAGCAAGCTTCCCGACTGCCACTAGATCCATTGGGTTTCTAACCCCGCAACTATCAATTAACTTACCAAAAGAATTAAAAATGGTTTCATAACTACACATTTGGAAAAAAAAAGAAAAAAAAAGAAAAAAAAAATCTTATTTCATAGGTCAATGGATTCATTTCATGTGACTTGGTTTATATAGAATTGATGGGTAAAGTGTCTCCATTCAATGTGTTTTGGGAGTTGTGAAAGGTGGCTAATTCAATATGAACATATGTATGGTTTTTATTTTATATTTGTTATAAAATTATTTTATCAATAGAGTTGTACCTTATAAGAAAGTGACACTCATATATAGTCATGTCAAAATTAATTTTAAACCTAGAATGAAGTGAAGGCTGCAATAACACTATCAATTTATTGACCAATCAAGAGTCATAAAAATACTAAATTTGTTATATTGAATTTTTTTTTTTATTTGTTATGTTTAACATTAAAATTTATACACATTTTTTAAGTCAACATAAAATTAATATGAAAGTCAATGCTAACTCATTGCTATATACTACCTTCGTGCCTCCGGTAGTACAATAAGAAATAGTGATCCCCTTAATGGATGCGTCTTTGCTTGTGTGAAATCCCTACTTGATAGTGAATATTTTCTCGTAAATTATATATCATTACTTTAAAAGGCAAAACACAAACTAAGTTGCATACTTATTTTCCCAAATTGTTTCCATTTTTGGGTCCATGGCACCTATTATTATGTCAAGTAATTTGTCTAACCCACTCACTAGTACAAGATGTTTTGTTAGCCTTCCCACTAAAACTAACATACTTACTAGAACAAGGAATCACAATTAGTCCACATTGCAACAACTCTTGTCTCAATTTATCTTGATATTCTACCATGGGAGGAGATGGGGAAATATTAACATGTAGCAAAAAGGCCTACCAAAATGCCATTGCAATTAGTTGAAACCCAATACATGAACATGGAACATGCATCTTAATTTCTAAGAGCAAGGTCTCCTTAGTTCATTTTGGGTAGCATGAATTTTGTTGTGTAGAAATAAATAAACAATAAATGAGTGAAAGCCCTTACACACCTAAGAGTAGAGTGCACATGAAAGCATAAAAGATGAGGATGGACTATAACTTAGTGATGAGTCATTTATGTATTATGTCTGTAAGTATAAGTCTTAACTAACTTAGTTAGAAGTAATTGATGTGAACTAACTTAGTTAGAAGTCATTGATGTGAGTAGCCAAAACTTTTCAATCACTTAATTATTATTTATTAATATGAATAAAAACTCTCAACTAATTTAAAGATGAGTTATTACTAATTCATCCATTATATTAAATAACTTATATACAAAATAATTCGGTTAAAATTCAAAGAAGTAAGATATATACACTTTTATAGATTTTAGTAGTGTGGAAAGAGTTTTGATACTTTGTTTCATAAATAATTTTTTTTTTATATATTAATTTAAAATTAATTTGATCATAACTTTAAAATTAAATTATTATTATTATTATATAAATTAACTCTAAAAATAAACTTTATAAAATATTGAACTAAAAATAACCTATAAACTAATTATTATTATATAAATTAACTCTAAAAATAAACTTTATAGAATATTGAAGTATGAATAACCTATAAACCGAATGGTGGATAGAGATAATAAATATATGCCATATGTCCATAAAATCTTCTATTAACTGGTTGTGTGAGGATAGAAATTGTATTTGAAAGGCCAATGAGCTTAATAAAATAAAGAAGAATAAAAAAAACCCTTTCACAGTTTCAATAATAAAGCTTAGTTTCAATGATAGCTTTATAAACATAAAAGGTATCAAGTGATCATTTAATGTTCTTAAGGTTTATGTGTTAAATATACTTCGATATTTTATACTCTTAATCCACCTTTTGTCATGTCAAAAAGACACGTAGAGCCAATTCTCACATCATAAGTCACCTCTCACTTTAATGCCAACTATTTCGTTCGCATACATTTTAAAAATTGCCATGTCAAAATATACGAAGTAATGTATCACATTTACCCAGTGGGGCTTTATTAATATTTATATGTTTATAAAAAAAAGCTTTATTAATATTTATATGTTTATAAAAAAACCTGTATTTGCTATTAATAAAATATTTTTGAGATATTTAATTAATATAAAGTTAAGTGAGGTAAAAGTGTATGGAAAAAAACACAAAACTAAGTTGGTAAAATTGGAAATTAGGCAGGAATGTAATAATGAAAACTTTTAGGAAGTCGAGGACAAGATATGAGTGTTACATGATAGGGTAATGAAGTTGGAGCTAGAACAAACTCTAGAATTTGATGAGCTAAGAAAATCTCTATTTCTTGTTTTTTCTATTGTTTTTTTTGGATTAGACCAAATGGTAGTAATGGTAGAGTATGCTGTTCAACAAAATTTTGAGTAAGCAAGGAAGAGAAATCCAACAATATTTTTATTCATGAAAGGAAACAAACAAAATACTCCTAATGTGTATGGACATAAGAATGTGCAAATTTATTGTTGTTTTATAGGATAACCTTTGTCCTATGTCAATATGTAAGGCAACTATATGAGTCAGTTGGTTAACACTAATACTAAAACTTTGAAAATAAGGCTGTTTAATAGTAGTGTTGTGGAAATTTTGTAGTTTTTTGAAGTTATTTTTGGATAGTTTTACTATACAAACTTTATATTAATTGACTGGACAATTTAGTTGCAACCCATTTTTAATACAAAATGTATCCATTTTCTTTTTCAAAAAATGATATTTACAAAGCTTTATACAAAATAGTGGGATGCAAATGCAACCTCTACAAGCACAAGAAAAAGAAAGGGTTGTAAAAGCATGTCTCGTATAGAGATCCTAAGAGATACAACCCTAGACTATTAATCAAAATAACAAGAAAATAATGTGCTAGTAGCTTATGATATGTCTTGTTTCCCTTTATTCTTTTTGACATCTGTCGAACTTTTGGCTTCAGTGAGAGCACTGAGAATCAATGATAATCTTTTGTTGAAACTCCTCGAGGGCCTTGAGATTGTAAGCACCATCCTAATTAGAAGAGTTGGATTTTTTATGTGACTGCTTCCCTATTATAAGGGAGGGTCATGTCAATGTAAAAATTGATGAATCATGATGATGATAAGTAGAGACTTTGCCCTCATCCTTCTAAATGGTAACAAAGGACTATGTAATATTAGATGGAACATCACGAAACTTTGAAAACCTAAAAGGAACAACATGTGACTTTTAAATACATAAAGTAACAAGAACATAGGGCTTGATAGTAAGAGGAGATGCATCACCAAGGATGTATAAAGTGGGCTTAGTAGGCTCCACCTTGATGGACATTCTTTCTAAGTTCCTCCACTAAGAGGGAGTTTGATGAACTCCTTTAGATTGATTAAGGATTCTTTCCATTAAGCAATGAGTTGCTAAGTGACCATGCTCAAAGCAAAGTTTATAACGAAACATAATATTTCCATAATCCTCAACCTAGGTCTAACTACACCCCCATATCATAGAACTATTTGATTTGGTAGATCCTTGCCCAACTCCATCCATATATACACAATTGAGCAAAGGTAGTGTAAGACTTACTCATAGTGGGTTCACTAAGACAGACATAGTTCCCTATCCCATCACCAATGGCTTCTAGCGACACAGGGTTCTAGAATTTTAGGGGAAGTTTCATAGCCTAACCCAAAGAGACATCGAGCTTAGAGATTTTGTGTTAGAGTTGAAGTCAGAATGCCAAGGCTTCATGAATAAGCCAACACTACCCATAAACCATGAGCCTCACATCACCACTTCTAACCAATCCTCTTGGGTGTTGAAATCAAGGATAACGAATCCTTTTGTAGTTGGACGAATGACCACAACTTTGGTGAGAAAGTTCTCCCAAGATGTAATAGTCCGTTCTTGTAACCACTTTAGTGAAGGCCAAATAGAGTTTAATCTATATATTGCATCATGGTCTTTGTGATACTTAGGTTCTTGCTCCATCCAATTTGCCTTCAACATAATATCTAGGATATTGGCTACATTGTCCACATATCACATTTCCTATTACGCTTTTAGTGGATATTGCTAGCAGAGGCAAGTGGGTGGAGGTTGTCTAATCGATGCAACTAAAAATAGTCAAGCACATTGGTGCACTATGATAACACAAATACACTGNTATATACCACAAATAACAATTCAAAAAATGACCTCCTACACTTAAATTTTGTAAAGCATGATTAAAAAAAAACCTCCCATTGCATATTAAACAACGAAATTCACCAATGCTTATTATCATACAACTGCACTAGGCATCTTGGTACATAACACATCACTTTAGGGTTAACTAAAATGACCTAGATTTTGTAAAAAACACTATTTAAAAAAAATAGTTTGTAGTGCTTCAAAAACCTATAGATGCACTAGTGTATACAATACCATATGCATCACATTAAGGTTAATTTTTTTTGTAAAACATTGCTTATCAATTGACGCAGATGCACACCACTCTCCCGGGCATGTCCGCTCCCACAGGACCTTCTGTCTCTTCGGCCCAAAGAACTCAAACATTCTTCTAATTCCCTATTGGGAATTCTTCACCCACAACGACTCTTTACTAATCTCCCTTAACGGTTGGGAAATCGGAATTCGTGATTTCGTGACTTCTATGTTCGCGTACCTTACGCCT
>JASDQU010502976.1:99774-111733 GCA_032191745.1 Picea mariana | reverse complement strand
AGCTATGAGATTCTTCCATCTACGGTTCTAGTATCTACCCTATGGCTATTTTGTATTTGTCATCGACATTCCCACCTATAGTATCAGTGACTCTAACTTAGTATGTTGTTTGATGTTGTAGAGGCCATTTAGAGCCTCCTTGATTATGTATTTATGTTCCGATCTCTAGATATGTATTGCACTTGGTATCGTTTTGATATATTCATGAGCAGACATTGGATATGTTGTCTCTAATTGTCTCTAAAGCTTTGGAAGCATGATTTAAAATCATAAAAATATATTTTTTTCGTTAAAATTTAAATATTTTATGTATTTAAAAAAAAACAGTTCATTGAAACTAGTTCGACCTGTTCAGGTTCCAGTTCAGGTTCCGGTGCCGGTTTTGATTTTTAAAACTATGCCCAAAACCACCAGATTCATAGAGCGCATTCAACCATTGGTGATTGTCCACTTCCAAATTTCATCTCTCTTCTTGGACTCACATACACCCCTTTGGATTAGGGGGGGAATGTTGGAAACCTAATCCGTTAAGGTTATGGTTATTCACTTGAGAAGGAATATGAAATGTCACAAGTGATAGGAACGATCAACGATAGTCCAAGAGACATCTTGGAAGATGAATCCAAAGGTCATCTAGATGTATTTATATGTGTATCATATGAATGAAACGATATTCTATGTTGATCTACATTCATGCGTATTCTAACAATATAGATAGTGACATCTCCCTCGGATCTCATAATATATGGGACAGATGAAGTGTTCCTCAAATCATAGTCTCTTGCAAATCACACAACTGACAGACCCTCTCTATCCATGAGATGTGGCAATCAAAGTTGACGTTTCACTGGAGAGACCAAACCCTCAAATGACGAGTGGAATTAGCCATGTGACTAATGGCGTTGAACGTATTTGAGACAGATAGTAAGGCCACCTTCAATTGCAATATGCTTATAATAGAAGGCCATCTTAGGGCCAAGAGCCTTGGTGGAAGATCTAGGTGACTTGAGTATATTTCCAGTAGATGTCTTCCTTTAATTGCCCAGTTGATCTCTTGTTTTGGAGTGTGGAGGTGGCTAGGGGCATCCAAAGAACACTTGAAGGACGGAGCTGCTCAATAGATGTTGATAGATTGATGAAATGAAGAAGCCTTCGTGAACCAACACCACATGTGCCTTGAGTGGTCCATGGAGGCAATCCCCTTTGAAGAACAAATGGCCACATAGGGTTATCTCTCCCATCTTGTAGTTAACTCTTTTAGGGTGTGTATCTTGTGAAAAATAAATTTAAAACAATCTTGACAATGCTCTCATAGTGCAAGGGATGGGTGCTAAACTTGGCTTGGACAATGGCCCGAGGAACTCTCTATATGAGCCCAATCAACTAGTAGCAGACCTTGTTAGATTTTTTTAGGGAAAAGAGAAAGCAGTAATGCCTTAAATTCTGTCACTACTGTAAATAAAGGCCAGCACTTAAAACAAAATTCTGAAGTAGATCAGATACAGAAATTACAAATCTGAACAGGCTAGGAAGAACCAAACTTTAGCTAGGACTGATCATGAACAGAAGAAAAACATTTCTGAATATTAACTTGAACTAGATGCAGATGTAGACATTAGTAAAACAAGATCTGAACTTTACCTTAGCAAAAATAAATGCTAGAAGTACCTGAAGTGTGGCTGTCCTCTTTCTTTATGCTCAGAAATGCTATGAAGCTCATGGATCAAACCCTCAGGGGTTTGATCTCATCATGATATAAGTGAACAGTTTTGCCAAGAAGATCTCAGGGTAGAAAACCAATAGGCATCAAGTACAGGGCTGAAAAGGAAAAACCCCAATGACAAACAAGGGGGTGAAAGAGACCCCAAACAGTACAAGCAAAAACTCTCAAAGTATAAGGATCTGTTACAGCAAAATGGACAGCTCTGAGTAGCAGCCTTAGGGCTGTCTTAACTGGCCCTGGAGGCTGTAAACAATGAGTGACAGCAGCCACACTGGAACCACACCAACAACAGCCAAAGAAAGGGCTAGCGGTAACCTAGGAGGGGCAGCGGCAGCCTAGGATAGGCAAGCAGCTGTTTAGATGGACCTGTGGAGGAGGCCGCGGCACAATTTCAGCTAGAGGAGGGTCCGCTCTACTCACACACAGCAAAAGGGAAAGGCTGCGGTATCAACACCCATCAAGGAGGAACCATACACCAGAAAATGGAGCTCTCATCGAGCAAAATAGAAGCCTTTGAGGTCGGACCTCAAAACAGAAAGAGAGAGTCCACCAAGGAGGCCATACCCAAGACAAGAACAAAGCTGAAGTAGCCGCAGAAAATCAGACCATAAGAAGAGAGTGAGTGAGTGTAAGAATGAGAGGGGTAGGTTCCTTTTTATAGTTTTAGGAAGGGTTAGGATTAGGTTTAATTAAAAACCTAAAAATTAAAATAAATAAAAATAAATATTTTTAATTAATAAAAATATTAATTATAAAGTCAAATAAGTCNCATAAGAAGAGAGTGAGTGAGTGTAAGAATGAGAGGGGTAGGTTCCTTTTTATAGTTTTAGGAAGGGTTAGGATTATGTTTAATTAAAAACCTAAAAATTAAAATAAATAAAAATTAATATTTTTAATTAATAAAAATATTAATTATAAAGTCAAATAAGTCAAAGTGACTTATAGAAGACCAACACAACATCAAGCAAGATGGAGAATGAGAATCAAGCAAGGGGAGGCTACATGACAAAGTCAAGGGGGTCTTCTTCAATGGCAAACTGTCCACATATGTCTCATGATAACTTATAAGCTTTTATCATTCTTGCATAAGAGGAGAAACCAATGATGTTGTCATGTCCATCTTCTAGTTGCTCCTAGGTCTCATGGACCATCTCGGAAGAGAAGAAGAAGATCAGACATCATCACATCTTGGTACACAATCAAGAACCACCTTGTCCCAGACCAGGATACCCCAAAACACATCTGGGGGCCATAGAACACATCTAAGGTCTTTCATCCACCAAGGCCATAGAACACATCTAAGGTCTTTCATCCACCAAGGTACAAGACCAAGGATCAACCCAAGCGTTTAAGCAANGATTCCCTGGAACACATCCAGGGGCCCTAGAACACATCTAGGGACTTACATCATCAACCACCAAGGAACACATCCAAGGAACAATCCAGGCACCATGCAAGGATTCCCTGGAACACATCCAAGGGCCCTAGAACACATCTCGGGACTTATTGCTTGGTCCTTGTCCAAGAACCCCAGAAATACACTGGGGGTCCTCACTAGGGTCTTTTTCCATGGCTCTAACTACTTGGTCCCAAACCAAGAACCCCAAGAGTGTACCGGGGGCCCTAGATCTCATCTAGGGTCTTATGCCATCCTCCCGGAGAATGGCTCTTGCAGCTGCACTAATTTCAACAGACCTAGGTCCCCAAACCTCGATGCCATAAACACTGTATCTGATGACCATGTCAAAAGGTGCATCTATAAGGGAATGTCTTGGAAATGCATGTTGAAACACTAGCTGTCTGGCACAAAAAACGATACATACCCCTTGTCAAGCTTGGGTTGGGAAGCAGGCCCCAGGATTAATCTAGGACTTATGATGGGACTCCAAGTAACTATATGTTGTATTAATCTCCACCTTGCCTCCTGAAAAGGATGTGGAAGTTTGATATCGTGCTGTTAGAAGTGTTATATATAGTGTAACATGGGGAGCATTCACGACGGTAGGGGTCGCTCTTTTCGTGCTCCTAAGATGTGGATACTACAAGGGGGGCGTTTCCCCATGTCCCCTTTTCGGGGGATGCAGTAGGGAACGCCCCCCTCAAAAAATGAGATGCTCCAACATTCTCTTTTGATGAAATTCAGCCGTTGAGGAAGAAAGACAAAAAACAAAATAAAAATAAAATGAATGTAAACCTATGAATTTGCTGGATGAAGTCCACAAGTTTGCTAGACTGGAACCCACGGAATTGCTGTGAATGAAAACCATGAAATTGATGGATAAGGCTGAGCCAGGCAGGGTGGATGGGGCTGACTCAGTCATGGATGGACAGGGTCAACACAGTCCCAGAGTGACAGGTCAGCAACTTGAAAATTCAATAATTGATTTGGTCTAATGATGGCTGCAGAGTACTGGTTCTCTATTGAGATGTAATGTCAGGGTTATGCCCTATTTCCTTATAGCCTTTGAGATGTCTGTTCAGGTGGGGAGAAAGCTCTTCATCGTTCAGATTCTGTTTCTTTTAAAAGTCTGAATTCTCTGGAGCAAAATAGCAGGCTCCCACATGTAGATTTTTCATGGCCATATTGATTTAAGCTGTGTATATTGTTTAATTGAATCTTGTTTGCAGCTTTACTGTTTAGGTTTTTCAGATTTCTTTTCCAAGCATCTGACTTGCTCTTTCCATGTGATTACCTCCAGAGTCCTCTATCATGTGATATTGCCAATGGTAATTAAACTCAGAAATCCTGGAAAATTGAGTTGGGTTTTTAAGTTATAATAAGGACATCCAACCTATGTTTGATAGGGACTCGTCCAAAGAAAGTCACTGCAATTATTAACAGTTTGATACTTCTGCGACCTTGTTTAGGTTTTTCTTTGCCAACCATCTAACTTCCTCTTGACCCATGCGATCATCACCCACGTCCTATATCTTTGAAACTGATAATGCCTGGTAGTCATCAAACTCAGTAATATTGTAACATTTTGTTAGGGTTTTATGTTATAATAATAATAATGATGCCCAACCTATGAGAAACTGGCCCTTTTGTGGACTCTTTCAAAGAAAGCCGTTGCAATTTCATGTTAACACTTTAATACTAGTGTGAGTGCTGGGGCCATGCTGTTGTCCGAATTGTTTAACAGCCTGCAATTTTTGGATATTCCTCCCTGTTCTTTCCACAAGACTGTCGATTTACTGCTTTGCCTTGCTTCCTTTGTTTTTGAAAATTCTTCTGTTCTTTCATCACTTGGATCGGGGTTTGGTTGTCTATCTAAATAAAGATTGAGCCTCTTAGCCTGATTTTTCACTTTATTATCTATGTTTTATCACTTTTGTTGAGCAAGGTCACATTGACTAACCTTTCATGTTTGTCTTCTACCATTGTCCCTTAGGTTTTTCTTTGCCAAGCATCTAACTTCCTCTTGACCCATGTGATCATCACCCAAGTCCTATATCTTTGAAACTGATAATGCCTGGTAGTCATCAAACTCAGTAATATTGTATCATTTTGTTAGGGTTTTATGTTATAATAATGATGTCCAACCTATGAGAAACTGGCCCTTTTGTGGACTCTTCCAAAGAAAGCCGTTGCAATTTCATGTTACCACTTTAATACTAGTGTGAGTGCTGGGGCCATGCTGTTGTCCTAATTGTTTAACAGCTTGCAATTTTTGGATATTCCTCCCTGTTCTTTCCACAAGACTGTTGATTTACTGCTTTGCCTTGCTTCCTTTGTTTTTGAAAATTCTTCTGTTCTTTTCATCACTTGGATCGGGGTTCGGTTGTCTATCTAAATAAAGATTGAGCCTCTTAGCCTGATTTTTCACTTTATAATCTATGTTTTATCACTTTTGTTGAGCAAGGTCACATTGACTAACCTTTCATGCTTGTCTTCTACGATTGTCCCTTACTATGACCATTGACATTGTATATATATGTGCTGGCTTTTATCATTCAAGATATTGTCTATATGTGCTGGCTTTTCAGATTTGTATCTTCCTTCGAGATCTTTTCCACCTGCTTTCAAAAATATGTTAGCTCATTGTTATCCCAGCCTGCACGCAGGTTTTTGTACTTGTTTCTTATCATTTGAAGTCTTAGAATTTCTGTCTCCAGTTTTATTTTTCTTTTTGTATGAACTTGGCTGCTCATCTTCTTGTTTTCTGGCTGGAATTCCATACCGTTTTGAAGCACAATGTACAAATTCAGAATTAAGCGTTTGTGCTGATGAGGTGCTAAGCATGTTTTCATGCAGCTTATTTGCTTAGACACGATCAAGGATTTCACCCATGGTCATTGTTCTTGAGCTTTATTATGTTGTTTGTTCCTGTTCGTTTTTCATTTGTTCATTTGATATTGAGCTGGTGAGCTTCAGGGCTCAAACATCATTCTGTGCTATTAAACACCGATGTTCTCATGGAGTCACTGCTTTTTGAGTGTCCAGACCAACCGTGTTGTGAGAAATCTACAGATAGTCCTTTTACCCTGGGCATGCTTCAATTCATCCTCTCTTTTAAAATTGGATCTGAATTGCTCGAGAGAGATTGAATGGTGAAGTGCATAAGCTCATGGTTCAGCTCTGCATGCCCCAAGGATGGGGCACACATATAGACATTTGCTCATCAGGAAATTGGGACAGCATGATGCACATTACATTTTGCAGTCTTTGTGTTGCTATTGTTGACATGTACTCCAGTTGCTGGTCTTCTATGCTCACCTATCTTTTCCTTCCTGGCAACAAGGGCCATTCCAGTATATTCTTCTTCATTTTCCTTGTCTATTGCTGGCTGTAAATGGCCAGGCAACTGTTTGTAAGGATGTTGTTTGCTTTCTYTACCTTAATGCATTTCAATTTCTCATGTTAATTGCCTGGTGTAAGTCTGGGTYGTTTGGACACCACCAAGGGATTTGCAATTACTGAATGCCCAGCAAGAACTTTTATGTTTTTCAAAATTTCCTATGTTGCACTTGTTTTCGGGAAGGGTAACAACGGGATGCATCCTTGGGACGGCTAGAGAGCACCCACAAATTTTTCAAGGGATGTCAATAACACACACACATAACAAATATTAAAAATTTAGAATTCCCCATAAACATTTGGAGTTGCTTGCAAGCATAAAGGCTATACTATATAGTATTATGCACAGCCCTTATACTTGTGAGTGCTGAAAAAACTTGGGTAATTTAAAAAAGGGCCAATTCACATTTTATTATTCATCCCTAGACATGAGAAAAATGCAGTTTAGCTTTAGGAAACTTAAGTGTAACTATTTTCAATTTGCAATAAGGTCCATGAAGGGTCTATGAGACAAAGAACTGTTTCTATTGCAACTTTTTTCCTCATTTCTTGTTAATGATAATCATGTTAAAAATTAAAAGGCATTCCCTTCTCGATAGGTTCTGTACCTATCTGTAGATTTTTACAGTTGTGTTGAAAACCACTACAAAACACTTTGGTTTTGTAAAGAGATTAGATTCATATTTCAGATTAAGAAGGGTATTGAATAAGAATTTATTCAAATATTTAGTACCCAATCCGAGTTACTACTATCTGATTGTTTTCACAATGCTCGAGGTTGGGATGGTGGAAGAACTGGACTTGTATGACTTTGGAAACTCATGTACGATGTAAAAGCTGAGGTGACCCCAAAGATGAGAAGAACAAGAGCAAAAACCATAAGGATTAGCCCTTTGAAATGTTGCATTTCCCCGTTTTTTGACATGGAGGCTTTGTTTGCTGTTGTTAATTTCCAGAAGTGTCCTCAAACATGTAATTTTATTGATCAGAAAAAAATATTGCATAGTGGGTGAGAGGCAAAGCATATATATAAGCTCTCTAGCCTTATCTCAATATGCCATGTGTTGTTGACCAACAACTCAAGGATGATCACCATGACAAGGATGTGATAAAGCGAACCTATCTCTTAGGAAATACACAACTTTTAGAATAACTTTATTATTTTAGGAAAAATACCTATCTAAATAAACTTGAGGATTATTAGGCTAACATTCCCCCCCATTAATCCTGAAGTTTATTTTTACAAATGCCAAGTTCATGTCTAAACTTAGTGAATTTTATTTTTCCTAAAGGCTTGGTGAAAATATCTAAAGTTTGATCTTCAGATGGACGATATTCTGGCTTGATGATGCCGTTGTTGATGAGTGTTCTGATGAAGTGATAACTTGGTGTCGACATGCTTGGTCTTGTTATGAAATGCTGGATTCTTGGCCATTTTTATTGTTTACTGACTATCATGAATAAAGTAGTTGGTGTTTTCAGAATAACCCCTAGATCCTACAAAATTCTACGTAGCTAGACAATTTCACAAGTTGCTTCCCAAGTTGAAATGTATTCTACCTTTGTTGAAGAATTTTCCGCTGTAGCTTACTTTTTACCAATGTTACAAAAATCGTTTCGGCGAAAAAATCGTCGGTGTCCAGAGAACATCGTTTCGTAAAAATCGCCAAAACATCGACAATATATTGACAAACTTAAAAAAATACAAAAATATTCATTTTTTAAAATATTTTTTGAAACATTTAAAGTAATAATAGCATCAAATAAACAGATTACCACATGAATATGGAAAGAAAACTGATATATAAGATACATAAGATGTCTAGTGATACATCACACATAAAAAATGAATCATGTCCTGATTCCTGAGTCATCAAAAAATATAGTAAATGTATCTCATGATCGTCATCATGACTCATGAGTCATCTACAATGAAATCAAGTAAATAAACCATCGATTCCCTCTACCCCTTTTACGGGCAAAGGTAATCGCTGTAGAAAGTGCTTTTCCTCTAGCACTAGGAGTAGGTGCCCTTGAGGCATGTGTGCCTCGTACTGGAGTCCAATGTTCTCTAGAAGAACTAGAAGACCCTCGAGACAGATGTCCCCTAGAAGAAGGTACTGGTAGAGGAGGTAGACTGCTAGTGCTACCACTGGGCCTATCTCACTCTGACTGTGACTATGGCTCTGCTGGTGGCACACTTGCAGACTCGCCGTGACACTGAATATCCTCTGGAACATCCTAATACAAGTCCTCAGAGATACCATGATCATCACCACTATCCTCTAGCCAATCAAGGGCGGTCTCAATAACAAGTTCCTCAACCTCCACACTCCATGCAACAGTGGTGTCAATCCCATCCTAATGAAATGGCCTTCGCATCAATTTTTTGCTCAAGCAACTTCACCCACAACCTGAGATTGTAGTAGACGTAGACCAAATCATTAAGGCTGAGGTATCCAACCTGTAAGAGGATCATNCTGCTAGTGCTACCACTGGGCCTATCTCCCTCTGACTGTGACTGTGGCTCTGCTGGTGGTACACTTGCAGACTCGCCGTGACACTGAATATCCTTTGGAACATCCTGATACAAGTCCTCAGAGATACCATGATCATAACCACTATCCTCTAGCCAATCAAGGGCGGTCTCAATAACAAGTTCCTCAACCTCCACCCTCCATGCAACAGTGGTGTCAATCCCATCCTAATGAAATGGCCTTCGCATCAATTTTTTGCTCAAGCAACTTCACCCACAACCTGAGATTGTAGTAGACGTAGACCAAATCATTAAGGCCGAGGTATCCAACCTGTAAGAGGATCATAAATTAATTTATTAGAATGTAAAGGAGCATAACATTTAAATGACAAGTTAATAATTTATAATTTTATAATGAATTTGAAATTTCATTTGAAATTCTCTAACCTGTTGCGGTTTTTGGTGTGTATTTTTTCAAATACACTCCAGTTGCGCTCACAACCAGAAGAGCTACATGTTTGGCTAAGCACTTGAATTGCCATCTTCTGTAAAGGCGTGAGCTATCCAACCTGTAAGAGGATCATAAATTAATTTATTAGAATGTAAAGGAGCATAAAATTTAAATGACAAGTTAATAATTTATAATTTTATAATGAATTTGAAATTTCATTTGAAATTCTCTAACTTGTTGCGCTTTTTGGTGTGTATTTTTTCAAATACACTTCAGTTGCGCTCACAACCAGAAGAGCTACATGTCTGTCTAAGCACCTGAATTGCCATCTTCTATAGAATAGGTACCTTTGCGCCATAGTTTTCCCACCAAGTATCTACAATGAATTAGAGAAAGTTGAAACATAAGAGAAGACAAATTGAAATTTGAAAAATGAATTTTGAAACTTAAAAGTTAAAAGTTAAAACAAGGTGAAACTTACTTGGCATTATGTTTTTCTTGTCATTTATGGCCATCTCAAACCTAAATAAGCCAATGGACCTCTTATAGAGTTCCAACTCTTGGGAAAGCTCTAATCGGTCAGCTGCACTTGGCACCATCCTCTGGACATACTCAAAGAAGCCAGACATAACCTCTGAATCAAACATGAAGCCATAGTTGTAAGAGAATGCCAGGTTGAGGTATAACCCTGCAGCATGAATGGGGCGATGGAGTGTGTTGTTCCATTGGTCATTAATCACCATCCATATCATTTCTTTTCTCTCATGCCCTTGATCCCCCTTGTCCACATAATAAGCACGAATGGACCCTTTTGCCCTATCTATGGCCTCATATAGGTAGCCCATTGCGGGCTTGTCCTCGTCGACTAAGCGAAGAACCTTTACCAAAGGTTCACTGATGGTGCACACCTCATTCACCATATCCCAAAAGCTCTTCTGGTATGCAACTAGCCTCATAATGGCTTGCCCCTCTTGTTTACTGCTAAATGATAAAGCACACCACTTAGGTGAAAGGAACATTGTCTGCAATTCTCACCTAGAATTCAAAAGAGACCGAAGAGAAATAAAACTAATGGCAAAGCGTGTGATGGCAGGACACACCAACTCTGTGTCACCTGTGAATTGTCTCATCAAGCTAGGTACAAAGGCATGATTCTATATGAATTTTGTGATGCTCCTTGCTGAATCAATGGCCTCCTTGATCCAATCAACCTTTCCCATATCCTCTAACATCAAGTCAAGTTAATGAGCACCACAAGGAGTCCAAAACAATGTAGGATACCTGAACATAAGCATCCTACCAGCAGCCACATAATTTGCAGCATTGTCTGTTATGACTTGGACAACATGTTGTAGACCTACCTCTTGGATGAACCCATCCAACAAGTCACAAAGTAATGCCTCATCCTTGACATGTGCAGATGCATCCACATATTTCAAAAACATTGTCCCCCTGGGACAATGAACCAAGAAATTGAGAAGGGTCCTACCCTTCCCATCAGTGCAACCATCTGACATCACCGTGCATCCTGTGAACTGCTATGAATCTCGAAGCTCCTGCAACCTCTGAGTGCAATCAGCGTTTTCATTTTGAAGGATGGGCCCTCTCAACTCCTCATAAGTGGGGGGCTTATACCCCAGACCAACAATACTAGCAGCCTCAAACATGGACACATAGAATGGGTTCCTCGCAAAATTGAATGGAATATCACTCCATAGAAGGCATCTTACCCACAAGTTTGTCCGCTTCTTCGTTCTCTTTTTTTTTCAACACAGTCTTGATAGATGGTTGTGCACCGGGTGTGGTTCTTGGCATAAACCATGATGATGTTGCTGCAGGCATTACAGACTGTGAGGAGTGGATCTCACTAGAATCCACTCCCATTGCCCCATGAGTGTGTGTGCTTGCCCTTGACTTGGATCTTGAAGCCATTTCTTTTTTCTTGGCTTCTGTGTACTTTTTGTTTCCTGCATACTCTTCAATTGCTTTTGTGGCCTTGGCAACAAGTTCTACACTTGAAATGGGACAAATCTCCACCTCAATCCCTGGAATTTTCGCAAGGTGGTATTTTAGCCTGTATACCCCACCGTTCATTATTTTCCCACATAGCTTGCCTGAGAGATGTTGTCGATTCCCTGGAGGATCAGACTCACCATACTCCTAGAATGGATCCAATGGCTTTGGCATCTTTAATATGGAAAAATATGAACCTAGGGAAAAAAATATCGTTTTTTAGCATGTGTTATTGATGAAAAAATTAAAATTTAAAAATTAGAGATAAATCAATTATGTATCTAACATTCAAACTTGGTTTTGAACCTGAAATAGACACAAATTTTTTTAAACTAATTTACATCGACCTAGGGCAAGCAAATCCCAGAAACGTTTTTGGGCATAAATGGCACGAAAGAAAATCATATAACAATGGAAAAAAATGGTTTTTGATCCATCAAAAATCTATTTTGAAGATGTAAAACTCATTGCCACTGAAAACCTATGAAAATCTATGGT
>JASDQU010502976.1:69750-85083 GCA_032191745.1 Picea mariana | reverse complement strand
GTACATATTTTTGAGCCATCAACAAGATAACCATTAGGTACATATTTCCTTTACTGAGGATGGATGATTTGATGGATTGTTTGAGTGGAGCAAGATATTTTTCCAAGATAGACTTGAAGAGTGGATATCATCAAATAAGAATGAGAGAGGGATATGAATGGAAAACAACATTCAAGACAAATGAAGGATTGTTTGAATGGCTGGTCATGCCATTTAGGTTGAAAAATGCACAGAGCACATTTATGATATTGATGAATGAAGTGTTGAAAGACTTTATAGGGAAATTTGTCATAGTATATTTGGATGACATACTAATCTTCAGTAAGACAAAGGGAGAACACGTAAGACATTTGACATCAGTAATGGAAAAGTTGCAGCAAGAGAAGTTGCTGATAAATATAAAGAAAAGTTAGTTTATGAAGAAGGAACTCATATGTTTTGGTTTCATGATCTCTTCAAATGAATTGAAGATGGATCCAAAAAATTTAAGAGAAATCAAAGAATGGCCATCGCCAAGCAACATATTTGAGGTAAGAAGTTTTCATGGGTTAGCAAGATTTTATAGAAAGTTTATCAGAAATTTCAGTGGTATATGTGCGCCCATGCTAGGCACTGTGAAGAAGAAACACAAGTCCTTCAGTTGGACAGAGGAAGCTGAAAAAGGGTTCAAAGTGTTGAAAGATAAAATCATAGAACAACCAATTCTGGTCTTACCAGATTTTGGAAAAACATTTCAAGTGAGATTTGATGCAAGTGGATTAGCTATTGGAGCAGTATTGAGTCAGGATAATAGGCCAGTTACTTATTTCAGTGAGAAATTGAATGGCACCAAGAAAAATTATTCTACATATGACAAAGAATTTTATGCAATGATTCAATCTTTGAAGAAGTGGAGACACTATCTGATTCCCAAAGAATTTGTCTTGTATAGTGATAACCAAGATTTGCAGTTTATTACTAGGCAAGAAAAGTTGAATCAGAAACATGAAAAATGGGTAGAATTTATGAAAATTTTACTTTTGTTATTAAGAACATTGCTGGAACTGTTAACAAATTCGCAGACACTTTGAGCTGGAGGAGTTTGATTATACAGGAATTCCAAGTAGAGACCTTAGGGTTTCAACACCTCAAAGAGATGTATAAAAAAGACGTAGATTTTAAGGAATCTTATGAGGCATGCAAGAATCCTTTGTTGGGAGACAAAATCCCATGGACTGAATATTTGATCCAGGATGGATTACTGTTCAAGGGAAGCCAATTGTGCATACCGAAATGATCAATAAGAGATAATTTGTTGAAGGAGAAACACAACGAAGGTTTAGCTGGACATTTTGGTCACGATAAGACATTTGCATAGCTGAGTAATTCGTATTATTGGCTGAGCATTAGAGCAGAGATGAAAAAGTTTGTGGACAAATACAAATTTTTTCAATATGCAAAAGGAAGACAAAATAACACTGGTTTGTATCAGCCATTACCAATTCTAGAAAGGCCGTGGGATGCAATCAATATGGATTTTGTTTTGGGATTGCCTAGAACTCAAAAAGAGAGCGATTCCATATTTTTTGTGGTGGATAGATTTTAAAAAATGGCACATTTCATACCATGCCAGAAGACAAACGATGCTACACACATATATAATTTGTTTTTCAGAGAAGTGGTGAGACTACATGGATTGCCGAGGAGCATAGTCTCAGATAGGGACACCAAATTTGTAGGAAACTTTTGGAGGACTCCATGGAAGAGGCTAGGGACAAAATTGTCCTTTAGTTCAACATATCACCCTCAGATAGATGGACATACTGAAGTAGTAAACATGAATCTGGGAAACTTGTTAAGGAGTTTAGTCACTGAGAAAGGTCGTCAATGGGATCAAATTCTGGCACAAGCAAAATTTGCATTCAAAAATTCAGTGAACAGGAGCACAGGGAAAAGTCCATTTGAAATTGTGTATTGTATATAGCCAAGAGGGACTACAGAGTTGAGAGATATGAATCAATACGAGTTTAGAAGTGCTAGAGAATAGGATTTTGCAGTAGAAATGCAGAAACTCCATGACAGAGTTAGAGAACAGCTACAAAACAACAACCAGAAATACAAGAGCAGAGTTGATCAAAAGATGAGAGAAGTTCAATTCGAGGTTGGAGATGAAGTTTTAGCTCATTTGAGAAAATAAAGGTTTCCAAGGGGAACATATAACAAATTAAAGATGAAGAAGATAGGACCATGCACGTTTCTCATAAATTTCGCAACCAATTCTTATGAATTTGAGTTTCCAAACAATGTTGGGATATCGCCGATATTAAATGTTGCAGACCTGTATCCTTACAAGAGAGATGAGGCAGGAGAATTAGATGATAAAAAAAAAGTTCAATGGGAAGAACATTTACCCACAACAGAAAAACCTCAAATGGAGAAAATCATTGAACAAAGAGATGGAAAGAAGACCAGGGGGAAGACATATCCTGAATATTTAGTGAAGTGGAAAGATAATCCAATGAAAGATGCAAGTTGGGTTTCAGAACTTGATATTTTGAAGCATGGAAAGACAGTGCAGGAGCTCATGGATAGGAGTCCATGAAAATTTTAGCTAGAGGAGTATGATGTAGGAGCATCGCCTTCAAAGTCAAAACGCAAGCGTGGAGGCAAAGGAACGACATCTCAACAATGACAGAGTTTCAAATCAGAAATTAACTCAGAATTAAATCAAGTTGTTGTGATATTTTATAAACAACATTTTAAAAATGTAACTTGTTTGTAAAGTCATGAAGGATTGTAAGGGGTTGTAGATATTGAGTGTTGAATCTTATCTGGAAATAACTGTTAGTTATTGTAATAGGACAGAGTAGGTACCTGTTAAGAGTTTGAAAGGATAGGTTGCAGACATGATGAGAGAGCTCGTGGAGCTAGTCCTTAGATAATTTTTCATTGTTGTATTGTAATGGAACAAACATAATGGAAAGAATGATATAGATATCTGAGAGATCAATAGAACATAGTAGAGTAGAAGAAACATTATGTAATTTGTTTTCATGAAGGAATAGAACAAACATAATTGTTCCAAATACTTGGAATGTGTTCGTTTGATGTATGGATGAATGAATGTTATATTATGTGTGTGTGATTTATTCCATTTTCGTTCATGTGTGATTGTTCGAGAAGTGTTAGTATGAAGTTGTGACGAATTTGGATGAGTTTCAATTGTTTCTCTTCTGACACTCGTATGCAAGGTGTGCATATCGAATGCAAGCAGTGCATCGACTGAGTCTTGGAGTGACTCAGAGAAGTTCAAAGAGAACAAAGGAAACTTATACTAGGTGCAAGGTGTGCACAACATTATGAAACAACCAAGCAATGAATAACCCGAACCAGAGAAACGCCAGGTGGGAGAGAAGAATTTATTTTCAAGAAATCCTTCGATCTGATTTATCAAAATCCTGAGAATGCAAGATGTGCATGGGGAATCAAAATCCTTTTAAGGATGAAGCTCAGAAGGGATAACACTTTCCATAAAGTGTCAGCGAGAGCCGATAGTTGGACTCGTAAGGAGGAGTAAAGGTTCGAGACCTTTCAAGATGGAGAAATATTCCAAGTCAAAAGAACTCAGAATCTTAGGAGGAGGAGTGAAAATGGCTGTTGGATCACTGTGAAAAATATCAACAACCATTTGATCAGAGTGAAGTGCATGAGATTTAGTGCTTCTCACATAGAGGAGAGAGAAAAATCACAAGAGTTGAGAACTAATATTTCTGGAGCCCGAAGAGCCCGAGATCCGAAATAGAATCTTATCCACCTGATCAACAGGAACATATCTAAACCGTCAGATTGTTCGGGGAAAAATCCAAGCGTCGGATCGCCCAAGTAAATCTAAGCCATCGGATACCACGTGTCTAGGAGAAGGCGAGTTTGAATTTTGATATTTCCAAAGCGCGGAGAGCCAAAGGGCTGGAACAAATATGGACCATTGGATCCAGGAGGACATGTGTCGACGGGTAGAAATATCCAGAGGAAGGCGAAGGTTGGAGTGTTGAAACACCTGAAGCCCGAAGAGCCGAGAGTCGTCGATCTATAAGTGGACACTTTCCAACAGATTGTGAGCTTCGGGAAAGTTGAAGTGAGTTTTCAGTTTGAAATCTAAGATTACCGAAGTGCGAAGACCCGAATAACCAAAGTAAAATCTGGCTCGTGAGATATAAGGGAGACGTGGAGTGAATTCGTGAACTCAGGGTAAGGTACCAAAGTGGTTCATAGCTGTTGGATTCAGAGGAGATGTGGCGCACATCTATGAGCTCCGGATAAAGACCTGAAGAAATCCTCGATCGTTAGATCCGGAGGACATGCGTCAGTGGATCACAGACTTTGGGTAAAAACAAAACCATTCGAAAAAAGAAGTTTGAGATTTGAGATCTCAGAAGTCCGGAGACCCGAAGGAGATCTCGACCGTCGATTGAGAAGAGGGTCGCAAGACCATTGATATGAGTCAAAAGGTCAAACATCTGAAGTGGGAGCAGAACCGTTGATCGAGAAGGACAAGTGTCTGTAGATCGTCAGTTCCAGAAGATTTGAGTATGAAAGAAAGATGGGTTTGAGATTTCAAAACCACAAAGTCCAGAGTTGCAAAGAAGATCAAAGCCATTAATTGAAGGAGGGGAAAATCTAGTCTATATATTCGAAAGGCGCAGATCTGAACCATCGATTCAGATGTTATCGTCAAGATCGTGAGATCGACGATCTCGTAGCATTGCGGGAACAAGAGTTGCGCAGAGTTTAAAATATCGACGGTGGGCCGCAATCCAAACCGTGGTTTCATTAGGAGGACACGTGGAGGCTTGAGGAGGATTGCGGGCCCAAAAGTAGTTTGAATTCAAAATTCTTGTAGTTGTGCCTACAATTGCATGGTCATCGTCGAGGTCACATCAATATGGGGCTTATCAGAAAAAAGGAGCTAACGCTTGACGCTATGAGATTTCGCAAGAGAGCGAAAGGGAGGGTTGTGGGTGCCATTAAAACCTACAACAAGAAGCCAAAAGGGCCTGTGTTTAGTCACAGAAAGAAACCTTTAAAGTTTCAGAGAGTCACTTGACTCTAGAATTGGAGATCCAAGACCAGGAGGTCGCACAGTCCTACGTGAGAGTAGGGGGGCTGCATCACGATGCATAAATAAGGAGGATGGGAATGCAATACCCCCAGGATGAACCCCAAGTTTTGATTGTAAATATGTTTTTATAGGTTGTTGAGTCAGTCTTTTATGGTCCAAAGTGCCTGTGTATATATGTTTTAGGACGGAGTGTCTGTGTGATTATTAGGCTGGAGAGCCTATATGCTTAAATTTCTATGAGAAAACATTGTAAAACATAATCACTCAGATATATATTAATAAAATACATCACTTCTGCAAACCAATTCAGATGAAAGAGTATGGGGCTATAAGACTCCACGAGAGGGAAAGGGAACTGAGGGATTAAGAAAAGGGGTTAAGTCAAGGGGGCTTAAGCCAATGAATAAAATATTATTATTCTTAAGCTAAAAAGTCATATTTTATGTTTTATCCTAAGTTCCTAAGTGGGGGGAACAAATCAACAAGTGGAGAAAAAGGTGGTTCTTTGAGTTCCAAGCGTCAAAAATGGAACACACATATATAATGTTGGGAATTTAGTGTAATTCCCATGCTTGGTCATTCATTCCATTCTATCATCTGTAACTTGGATGGGAGGGAGAGCTCTAAATTTGTTTACCTTGTACATTCTTGGTGGTTTGGGTTGAAGAAACAAGTTGTCAGAACTGTGGCTCTTTGGGTGAGAGAATTGTTGGGAATATGTTTCCCTGTGTGTTGACCGAGTGGGAGTAGTAATTCCTAGAGAAACCATGTGTTCCAAGTGCTACATAGCTCTTGTACTTATTGGCCATCCTATTGTTGAATCCACGGAAGTGAAGTGGTATAACTGAAGGAATGTTGAGAAGGGAAGGGGTACACTTCCTTGGGTGGGACAAGATATGGGGAACGAGAGGCTGCGAGAGGGGAACTACTGCTGGAGTTGGCACTTGGGCTTGCAATTTATTGTACTGTCTGTTAGAACTTAGTTTTTATTAGGTATCCTTTTCGTTGGTGGATTCATGGCCCCAGCTTGGGGATGACCTGGTGTTGAAAGTGCATGAACAACATATTCTATGGCTGGGAGGAACGTCTGAGGTTTACAATTAGTCGATGATTTTAATTAAAAGATAAGTGTCATTTATGTGATTTTAGTGATTTATGTGTGATCAATTCTATTGATTATGTTATGATTTAATTATACATATATATGCATGAATTTCATGTTGTAGAATTGCATATTTACTGCATATGTAGGGCATGGTAATCATTAAATGGTATCAGAGTTGTAATGGGAAGAAATCAAAGAAATTTGAATTTTCAATTGTGAAAAAAGTTGGGCTTTTTTGTGGCGTGGCTCATCTTGTACGATGGGGACATTACATTGTATGTCCTTCTTCAAGGTCTAGTATCATTAAATGCAAATAGAGTAATGAATCTGATTTTCATTAGTGACTCAAGTATAATCATCCACCTAATGACCTCAAAGAATAATCCTTCTGATAGTAAGATAACATCTCTAATAGAAAGGATTTAAAGCGAGATTCCTAGATTCTAGAAATCCTCTTTCTTCCATGTTCTATGGTAACATAATCTACAAGATGAGACTTTAGAAAATGAAGCAACCAGGCAAAGTGTTGGATTTGTTCAGAAAAATCGGGGCATAATTATTGAAGTCATCCCTTAACCTTATTTACATTTTATTAATTATGGAGATCCATCATAACTTACATAAGAAACAAATGTTAGGTTACCTCCACCGCCATGCGATATCAAGCAAGGGAATGAGATGTGAAGGGACTTGTTCAGTAGCCTCACACATGGTAGAATTAATCTCTAGCTGACATTTTGAATCCTTTGGCATGCCTTATTAGGACTTAGGTGGGATAATGGTTCACTTTGTGGTTGTTCTGAGCAACATTGTCTAGTGTTGGATTTATTTGGGACAATTTTCCTTCCTGGTAAGGTCCTCTTTTCCGTTTTTGGTATGTGTTTTGAAACTTTAACTTGGTGCAAAAAATCCCAGTGGTCTTTTGGTACTCTATCATTTCCCTATTTTTTAATCTTGTATATTATATGGTTTTTGGAGTTTTTTTGTTTTTGGAATTTTGGTATTTGTATGGTGTCTAGTGTTCTAGAACTCTAGGTGTCAGTGACCTTGATGCAAACCCCCCTTCTCTCCTCGGGGCTACGCGAACTCCTCATTAAGGATCTTCAACTAACCGAGATGGATTAGCTCCTCGAGGTCTTGATGGCCCCAAAATGAATTAAACATAGGCCCTTTGATCACCTTAGGCATAGGTTGTATGGTACCCACGGGCCCCTTCGCTTAGCGCTTTAATGTATTGAGATTTCAGGTGTTAGATCCTTCCACTAGTCCCTTTCCACATATGACCTCGGGCTATGACCTGGGGATTAACCTCCTGAGCACTTTGTAACTTCAGGTTTTGACATTCTTAGCAACAACTGCACCCTTTTCATCCGAACCCTAAATCATGAACTCTCCCAGGAAGATCTACGGTTCTCATCTCTCCCACAACCAACGATTGTGATTCGTTTAGACTCTGGTCTTCAAGATTTCCACACGTCTTAACACTCCTATTCTAAGAATTTTTTTGTACCCAAAATCTTAGATCAAGCGCCACATGCCTCTCTTGATCGACATCTGAGATTCACCCCTTACTCATCTTCGGGCGACCTCTCTTTCCTCTCAACACTTCTTCGAATTTCATGAACTAGTGACGCATGTTCTTCCAGATCGATGGTCACGATCTACTATGCTAGCTCAACCTTCAGGAGTCTCATGGTACTCCTCCTTCACCTTTCCTTCAAAGGACTCTTCCTCCAAAACTTGTGGATCTTCTCCACATATCCTCTCTTCAACCAACGACTTGGATTTATTTCGCACTTCGCAACTTCGCGAGAATTGCTATCTGCTTGTTGCAAATTATCCAAAATGGTTCTTCCCAAACTCACTTATTCGCAACCACATCTCCACCTTCCAACCAATGGTTGGGATCTTTTCATAGTTTCAAAAGTTCATATTTTTTCACCCTCCTACACTCCAAACCTTCCGGTTCACGAATTTCCGAAAGAACTCATGGCTAACCACCGTGCAACTTTTCCCAGATCAGACGATCTGGAATGGTTTCATTTCTCTTGGGTGGATCTTGATCGTCACTTTGAATAACATTAAATGGATCCTCCCTTTTGAATATTTCTCCCGCTAACTTTTTGAAACTTGTCTTCCTCCGAACCTTTAACTCTTTAAAGGGTTTTCTTCGACACTTAGTCAGATTTCGGATCTGTGCACGCCTTGCAATAGATCTTCACACACACTTCTATGAACAACCTCTCAAGCTACTCCTCCTAAGCTTTTGGTTCAAAACTCTGTCGATGCACTCCTTGCGGATGATATGCACACTCTGCATATAAATTCCATGTTATCCCTCTTGAGCTTTGAGTCGAATCAAACTCTATCAACACACGCCTTGTGCACAATACACACTCCTTGCGTAAGATTATGGAAGAGAAACAATTGAAACTTATCTAATGTTTCACAGATTCATACATCCAATAGGGTAACTCATGCATTCATAAGTGTAATTCACACATGCATGAAAACACAAAATAACAGAGAACATAACATAGACATAAATCCTACCATTCACTCAAATAGACAAGAAATAACAACACATGCATTTGGGTCAATATTTCTCTGTTATATTCATCTGAATGTACATGAGCTATAACAATATTCAACAACTTCTAATTTAATTTCAACAACAAAAATACTCAACTAATTCGTATCTACCCTCATGTTCAACAGACTCATTTGGGCATACAACACCTCTACTTATATCAGAGGGCTCCTAGGGTTCCCTCCGACTATCTATATTCTCGAAGTAAAAACTCACTACCACGTAAGCACCATTACATTAAAGTCTAAGAGTGAAACTCCCAGATCTCACATGATCAATTCAACTTCCAAGCGTTTTGATATTCTTTAATCATCCGTTCAAAAATATTGACAGGAAACACCAGTTTTTAGAATCTCAACAATAATTCAAAAGGCGCGTTAGGGTACTGAGTTTTCTCTCCACTTGTGTTTTGTTGGCAATGCTCCTACATCATACTCCCTTCGAAAGTTTTTTATGGAATCCTGTCCATGAGCTCCCACACTGACTTTCCATGCTTCTGTATATTAGCTTCATTTACCAAACTGACATCTTCTATTGGGTGTCCTTTCCATTTGACCAAATACTCTAAATAATTATTTCTCCTAGTCTTCTTACCAATCCTATGATCAATTATCTTCTCCAAATGTGGCTTTTTTGATACAGGCATCTGCTTCTCCCACTGAATCTCTTTCTAATCTTCTGATTATTTTGTGTCATCTTCCCTATAAGGATATAGGTCTGAAATGTTAAATATGGGTGATATACCCACATCCTCTAGAAGCTCTATCTCATAAGCATTGGCATCAAATTTCTTTAGGATCTTGCATGGTCCTATCTTCTTCAACTTTAGTTTGTTATATGTTCCTATTGGGAGCCTTTCCTTCCTGATATGTGCTAAAAATTAATCTCCTACTTCAAATTGAAGCTCTCTCCTATGTTGATAAACTCTATGTTTATACTCTCTGCTACTGTTCTGCAACTACTCCTTGATCTGATTATGAATCTTCTGCATTTCTGCAACGAAGTATTCTGCTCCAATGCTTCTGAATTCACTCTACTCTAGATCTCTCAATTATGATACTCCCCTTGGTTACATTCCATACACTACCTGGAATGGAATCTTTCCTGTACTTCTGTTCAATGAATCATTGTATGCAAACTCTTCTTTTGACATAATTGGATCCCACTGGGTATGATGTTCAGTGACCAAAATCCTCAACAAATATCCTAAAATCCGATTTACCAACTCAATATGTCCATATGTTTGAGGGTGATATGATGAACTAAAATAAAATTTTGTCCCCAGCTTCTTCCATAATGTTCTCCAAAAATTACCAACGAATTTAGTGTCCCTATCTAAGACAATAATCTTGGGAAACCCATGAAGTCTCACAACTTCTTTGAAAAACAAATTTTCAATGTGTGTTGCATCACTAGTATTCTATCATGGGATAAAGTGTGCCATATTTGAGAATCTATCAACTACAACAAATACAGAATCACTTCCCCTTTGGGTTCTTGGAAATACCAACACAAAATCCATGCTTATTGCATCCCAAGGCCTATCTAAAATATATAATGGATGATACAATCCAATGCTCTGTTTCTTTCTTTTTGCATACTGAAAAATATTACATTTGTTCACAAAATTCTTCACCTCTACTCTCATACCTGGCCAATAGTATGACCTATTCAATTGTGCAAATGTCTTGTCATGGCCGGAATGTCCTGCTAGACCTCCACTATGTTTTTCCTTCAACAAATTTTCTCTCATTGAACACTTTGGTATGCACAACTGGAAACTTTTAAACAATAGTCCATATTGAATAAGATACTCTTTCCACTGGATTTTGTCTATGAGCACAAGATTTGTACATTCTTCATATTCTTCTTTAAAATATGGATCCTCAAAATACATCTCCTTAAGGTGTTCAAACCCTAAGGTATTCACTTGGAATTCCTGTAGAATCAAACATCTCTCTGATCAATGCATCAACAACTTTGTTAGCATTACCAGAAATATGTTTAATGAAAAAATTGAAAATTTTCATAAACTCTATCCACTTAGCATGTCTTTGATTTAACTTCTCCTGCCTGGTTATGAATTGCAAAGACTAATTATCACTATACAAAACAAATTCTTTTGGAACAAGGTAGTGCCTCCATTTTTTCAAGGCTTGAATTATTGCATAAAATTCCTTATCATATGTGGAGTACTTCTTCTTAGTGTCATTCAACTTCTTATTGAAATATGCAACATGCCTATTATCTTGGCTCAAGACTGCTCCAATTGCAACTCCACTAGCATCACACCTTACTTGAAATGTCTACCCAAAATTTGGCAAGACCAATATCTTGAAACTTTTCTCAGCCTCTTCTGTCCACCTAAAATACCAGAGCCTCTTCTTCACTGTATCCAACACTGGTGTACAAATTCCACTGAAATTTCTAACGAACTTCCTATAGAAACCTACTAATTCATGGAAGTTTCTCACCTCAAATATAATTCTTGGCGATGGACATTATTTAATTTCTCTCACCTTTTCTACATCCACCTTCAATTCATTTGAAGATATCACAAAACCCAAGTAAATGAGTTCTCTCTTCATAAAAGAGGACTTCTTTAGGTTTATCAACAAATTCTCTTGCTGCAATCTTCTCATCACTAAGGTCAGATGTCTCAAATGCTCTTCTTCAGTTTTAATGAAGACCAATATATCATCCAGATATACAATAAAAAACTTACCAATGCAATCTCTCAATACCTCATTCATCAATCTCAGAAAAGTACTTGGGGAATTTGTCAAGCCAAATGGCATAACAAGCCACTCATACAACTTTTCATTCATCTTGAAGTTTGTTTTCCATTCTGTTGAGGGGTCCTAAATCCCTTCAACTCAACAGTAGGAACCAAACCTGCCACCGAGGCCCAATTAGACTCTGCAACGTTTAATGGTGGAATGGTTCTCCAAATCTTGCGATCCGACCAATTAATCAATGGGCTTTACGTAGTGATCGACAAGATGTCTTGTTGTGAAAACTCCTCCTTCAGTTCAAACATTCTTTTTTTGTATTTTCTCTTATAGGTGGGACCTATACAAGATAAATGTTGGTCTAAACCAGCTGGGTAACAAAGAGGAAGGAATTAAATACTGAAGAAGGCTGAGTTCGGGATAACCCTTCTACTCAATCATGCAGACAATGATTCTTACTTCTACAACAATCCTAGTACTAATAAATTTACCTGCTAGTGATCCAATTATTGACTGAGATACAATTATCAGGAGAAAACATACATGCAATAAACGATGGCAATAAAAATAGTTTCCGTAACTCTAGTCATCAATCACATATTAACACAATGATTTACTTTTCATCATTAAAGACAAGAACTATAAAAATATTGAATCAGATAACTTATCAACAAATTCAGAGGCTCTTACTTGTTACAACATCCATTCATGAGATAAAATCATAAATAATTCTTCTTCAAATCCAATCACACACGCTTTTGATAAAAAACACAAACTTGTCTCTGGTCCTAAACATGACTTGTCAATTAAGTTAGCTCTGAAATAGTTCTTTAAAAATCCAAAAATGAGGGTCTTTGCAACAACCATCGACCTTTGTTAACAAGTCGATCCTCTTATTTATAACATATTATTAACTAAAAAAAACTATCAAAAGTGCAGCTAAGTAAAACCAAAAATCGCCACATGGTGCTTTCATCTCTCAATCTTCTAAGAGTAATAAAATGATCTCACTTGAGTGGATGACTCTTCTGATACTTCGACTATTTGACAAAGAGTTCCTTGCACGTGTTGGTGTACGAGAACTTGTGTTGGTCCATCGGGGCCAAAAGGATCTCCTTTATCTCCACTGATCGTGCATGATATTTGACTACTTTAGCACTTAACTGCTGTAGCACTGTTCGAGCCTTGATCGAGTGCTCCATGAACTACTGTACTTGTCCTGGCCCCATGTTCGCCATGTTTGTTATCTCTGTAGCACACGATGAGTCTTGTTAGACATGTAATTTGACGATGTCGTGCAAGTCGACAAAGTCATCGGGTGTGCCAAATTCTGGGAGGCCGATGTCTCTTATCACCTAGTTGATCTTGGTCCAACCCATTTCTCCTGGATTTCCTGGTGAGGTTCTTGGGCCATTTTCACCCAGTATTTGGCCGACTTCTTTATGCAATCGATATTGCTATCCCTTAGTACCCGAATGCCATGTTCTTCAGCGTCTCGACCCTGCTAAATGAAACTAATGTATTTGATCCTTTCCACTGCTTGGTGTGATTTATCATACTATCTTTTCATATCTTTGCACGTCTCCAATGCCATGAGCGTGTCTTCTTGGAAATCGACATTTCCAGCAGTGAAAAGGTGTTGCTCATTTGTGAATTTATCATAGGCATATTGGAATTCACATCTCAAGAACACCGTGGCCTATGTGGAGTCTTGATAATATTTCGCCAAATGGCATAGATGTTCCAAATCCTTCAGTGTAATGGCTAGCTCCTCTTCATCCCTTTTATCTCTATCCAGGGTGGCATATGTGATTTCCATCTCTGTACCGATAAGATCGGACGTCTTGGCATGCTCCATGTTAATCAATTTTTCCTCTGTGGTGATGAGGATGGAGTGATCTAGAGTAAGCCTCTTCTTCTTGGTGGTTCTCTTCACAATGGATTTCCTCTTCTAGTCATAGGAGATGGATTGTATATGAGCAACCTCATCCATAGGTTTAGGGATTTTTTGATCTTCCCAGGCTCCCAATGGTGTATGTCTGTTCAAGATTGGGTTCTTGAAATTCTTCCGTATGTTCCAAAGGTTTGACCTCTAGTTGTTTCTCATTGAGAGGTAAAGTACTAACTGAAATTGAAGCATCAAGAGAAGGCTTGGTACTTACTTGATAATCGGCTTTTGAGATGTCGATTTCCTGCTGTGAACTTCTTCTTCTTGTTCGCCCGACCCTAGCTCGTCCTTTAGGCTATCCACTTGGGTCCCTGGTCCATTGAGAAGCTCAGTGTCTAATACACTTTCGTCCTCCTGGTCATCCTATGGAAGACTTTGAATTTGAGCATCGAGAGCTGGGGAAGATGCCTTCTCGGGTTCCTTTTCCTCTATGATCTGCACTAGAGTCACCAATGAAACCTACGAACTCTCCTCATCATCATAGATTGTTATTAAGTCATGGAGGGGGTTCGGTGCACTTTCTCTCCCTGAAGTTCTTGCTATCTTGGGTTGAGCCAAAACGTCCCCTTGCAATCTAGCCTGTGGTGCTGAAACTTTAGGGTTATCTGACCTGGTGATTTCTTCAATTTGTATTGGCTCTGGACCACTTCAAAATGTCTAGATTTCGATTGGATTTTCAACAAGGACCCTTGTTATTTCTATAAGGTCCGAGTTTTCCTGCAGCTGATCGATTACTCTCTATGCTTGTTCTATCAGGAGTAACCCCCTTTCCTGTGCCTCTGGTGTCATAGGAAATCCCCTATTCTACACTAGAGCCACCAGGGAAACCTCTGTTGCCTCTGTCCCTCTGATTTATTCCCTGGCTTTGAGGGCCTCTTGAGCCCAATGTTCTATTTTAATCGTCTGTTCATCCAGGCTCATGGAACTGAACCTGGTCATTTTCGAGTTGGCCATCCTTTGTACCACCTCATCCCAGTCCCGAGCATTTTCTGTGAAGACTTCATCTTTGAATTTTTCGTGGGCATACGACCAACAAGACAACACTTATGAAGCATGTTGCAAGATCAAGCCCTTTGGATCGTGCTTGCAGAATCAACCCATTGGGAATCTGAACTCGAGTTGTATCAACCATTCTTGTTTGGCTTGAACGATATCCTTTACCAAGTAGAACCCTACATGGAAACCATAGGGTATGAACGCCCATTTCTTGTCCTTGACCAAGGTGGCATTGTAGCCTTGCAAGATGGTTTGATATCATATTTCTCTTATGACAAGCCGGTCAGGGACATGAGATGGTAGGATATGTGGTGCTCCAGTGGCCTTGAACACCCTGATGTAGGTGGCACGCTCATCTAAATACCAATGTACTATCTTGGATATCATCTTTTTGGCTGCCGCCAATAGCCTTGGGTATTCCTTCTTAAAAAAATAAAAATAAAATCAGGCAATGAATTCATCGTAGATGAGGGAGTATAATTTCTTATACCTGCTTTCCCATAGCATGTTGAAGTAGACATGGACCATGAGTTTTGCAACATGCCAGCTCAGATTCATGTTGGTGAATATGTTCCTTGCACACATGACATTGAGAAAGTATGGAGCCATGTAAAACTTTGGTGCTTCCCCTTCCTTCGGTGCCTGGGCCTGTTGCACATAAATGCTGAGTTGCTTGGAGATTATTTCTCCTCAGTTGAAGCTGCACCTGGAGATCACAACAGTGTATTCCAAAGGCATCCATGCCTCTGAAAACCTGAAGCAATATTTATCTCCATATAATCGACATATGAGAGCCATAAAATAGATGTATGGCTCTCTTATGTCGATTATATGGAGATAAATATTGCTTCAGGTTTTCAGAGA
>JASDQU010502976.1:28713-42575 GCA_032191745.1 Picea mariana | reverse complement strand
CAACAAAGAAGGTTTTCATCCAGCCTCTGGCCTTTGGTGATATAGAGGCAAGCACAGGCTCCAAGATGGGGCTCCCACATTGGGGGGATATATTTAACAGGATTAGCCGAGAAGAGTACCCAGAATATGTCCCAAACAATGATCCATACATAAGGGTGCTCGATGACCAGGTTTTTCTGAACATCTGACGGTCGTACCTACATATGGTAGCAAGTAGAACCCCCATTTTTCCCTGCATAGAGTTTCTTAAATGGATCATCGGCCACACAGAAACATAGAAGTTTCTAATCAATAATGAAAATGGTGGGTGTGTCAAGGTTTTCCTCCCGGTAGAAGTCCAAAGGTATTGCAAACTCAGGGACCCAGAGGAGAGGCTAAACACAAAATTCATCGTGAATTTCTATGAACACCACGACACCAGCCAAGTGATGGTCTCATGGTGGAGGGAGGATAAGAAGTTTACCAAATAGAGCACTGGATGGTATGGGACAACTAACTTAAGAGAGCCATACGTCTATTTGATGGCTCTCATTTGTCGATTATACAGAGAGAAAGATTTCTCTAGGTTTTCATAGGCATGGATTCCTTTGGCATACACAGTTTTGATCATCATGTTCAGCTTCAAATGGGGAGAAATAATCTCCAAGCAACTGAGCATTTGTGTGCAGCAGGCCTAGGCACCGAAGGAAGGGGAAGCACCAACGTTTTACATGGCTTCATACTTGTTTGATGTCATGTGCGCCAAAAACGTCTTCATCAACATGAATCTGAGATGGCATTTTGCAGAACTCTTGGTCCACATCTACTTTAGTGTGCTATGGGAAAATAGGTATAAGAAATCCTACTCCCTCATCTGCGATGAACTCATCGCCCGAATTTATTTTATTCTTTTTAATAAGGAATACCCATGGCTATTGGTGGAAGCCAAAAAGATGATATCCAATGTAGTCCATTGGTATTTAGATGGGTGTGCCACCTACATTAGAGTGTTTGGGGCCACCGGAGCACCACATCTCCTACCATATCATGTCCCTAACTGGCTTTTCATAGGAGAAATATGCTATCAAACCATCTTTCAAGGATACAATGCCACCTTGGTCAAGGACAAGAAATGGGTGTTCATACCCTATGGTTTCCATGTAGGGTTCTACTTGGTAAAGGATACCGCTCAAGCTAAACAAGAAGGGATGATCCAACTCAAGTTTAGATTCTCAACGGGTCGATTCTAAAATCATGATCCAAAGGGCCTGGTCTTGCAACATGCTTCAAGTTGCATTCTTCTGGTCGTATGCCCACGACAAATTCGAAGATGAAATCTTCACAAAAAATGCCCAAGACTGGGACGAGGTCGACCCAAAAATGACCAGGTTCAGGGCCATGAGCCTGGATGAACACACGACAAAAATAGAACAGTCGACTCAAGAGGCCCTCGAGTCCAGGGGAAGAAATCATAGAGGTAGAGGAAATAGAGGTTTCCATGGTGGCTCTGGTGCAGAATAGGGGATTTCCTATGACACCAGAGGCATAGGAAAGGGGATCGCTCCTGATAGAACAAGCACAGAGAGTAATCAATCAACTGCAGGATGACCTGGACCTCATAGAAATAATAAGGGTGCCTTCTGAAAACCCATTCAAAATCGGCATAGGTCCAAGTGGTCCAGAGCCAATACAAATTGAAGAAATCATCTGGTCAAATAACCTTGAATTTTCAGTTCCACAAGTCGGATCGCTAGGGGACGTTTCGCCTCAGCCCAAGATAGCAATAACATTAGTGAGAGAAAGTGCACCTAACCCCCTCCACGACTTAATAAAAGTATATTATGATGAGGATAGTTTGGAGGTTTCATTGGTGACTCCAGTGTAGATCACAAGGGAAAAGGAACCCGAGAAGGCATCTTCCCCAGCTCTCGATGTTGAAATTCAAAGTCTTCCATAAAATGACTAGGAGGTCAAAAGTGTCTTAGACACTGAGCTGCTCGATGTACCAGGGACCCAAGTGGATATCCCGAAGGACGAGCTAGGGTTGGGTGAACAAGAAGAAGAATTTCCACAGCGGAAAATCGTCATCTCAACAGTCGATTATCAAGTAAGTGTTGAGCCTACCCCTAATGCTTCAATTCCAGATGGTACTTTACCTCCCGATGAGAAACAACCAGAGGTTGAACCTTTGGAACATGCAAAAGAAGTTCAAGAACCCAGTATTGAACAGATATACATTGTTGGGAGCCTAGGAAATATGTTTACCTGGTGATATTAGAAAATCCCCGAACCAGTGGATGAGGTTGTTGATATACAAGACATCTCCTATGATCGGAAGAGGAAATCCATCATGAAGAGAACAACCAAGAAGAATAGGCTTACTCTAGATCGATCCATCCTCATCACCACAGAGAAAAAATTGATTAACATGGATCATGCCAAGATGTCCGAGCTTATCGGCGCAGGGATGGAAATCACAGATGCCACCCTAGATACAGCAAAAAGGGGTGAAGAGGAGTTGTTCACTGCACTGAAGGATTTGGAACATCTATGCCATTTGGAGAAATAATATCAGGACTCCACATAGACCATGGTGTTCTTGAGAAGTGAATGCCAAGACGCCTACGGTAAATTCACAAATGAGGGGCACCTTTTCACTGTAAGAATAGTTGATTTCCAAGAATACACCCTCATGGTGCTGGAGATGTGCAAAGATATGTAAATATGGTATGAAAAATCACACCAAGCAGTGGAAAGAATCAAATACATCAGCGTCGTTCAGAAAGGTCAAGACATCAAAGAACACATCATTTGGGTACTAAGGGATAGTAGCATCGATCGCATAAAGAATTCGGTTGAATACTGGGTGAAAATGGCCCAAGAACATCACCAAGAAATCCAAGAGAAATGGACCAAGTGCTAAAAGAGTTGGACCAAGATCAATCGGGTGATGAGAGACATTGGCCTCCCAGAATTTGGCACACCCGATGACTTTGTCGACTTGCACAACATAGTCAAATTACATGTCGAACAAGACTCATTGTGGGTTGTGGAGATAACAAAGGTGGTGATCAAGGCTCGAACAGTGATACAACAGTTAAGTGCTAAATTAGTCAAATATCAAGCATGGACAGTGGATATAAAGGAGATCCTTTCGACCACGATGGACTAAAATAGGTTCATGTATACCAACGCATGCAAGGAACTCTTTGTAAAATGGTCGGAGTATGAAAAGATTTATCCACTCAAGTGAGATCATTTGATGACTCTTAGAATACTGAGAGATGAAAGCTCCAAGTGGTGATTTTTTGTTTTACATAGCTGCACTTTTGATAGTTATATCTAGTTAATAATATGTTATAAATAAGAGGATCGACCTATTAGCAAAGGACAATGGTTATTGCAAAGACCATCATTTTTGGATTTGTAAGGAACTATTTTGAAGCTACCTTAATTGAGAAGTCATGTTTAGGACCAGAGACAAGTTTGTGTTTTTCATCAAAAGTGCGTGTGATTGGATCTGAAGAAGAATTTTTTTTATTTTATCTCATGAATGGATGTTTTAACGAGTAAGAGCCTTTGAATCTGTTGATAAGTTATCTGATTCAATATTTTTATATTTCTTGTCTTTAATGATGAAAAGTAACTCATTGTGTTAATATTTGATTAATGATTAGAGTTAAGGAAACTATTTTTCTTGCCATATTTTATTGCATGTGTTGGCACAGGGGCAGACTCAGGGTTCAATGCTACAACAACACACCAACAAAAACCAAACTATCGGCCCTTTCGGCAACACCTGCGAAGCAGATGAATTCTCACCCGAGGTAGAAGCAGGGGTGGTTGCAAGACTCAGGTGTCTGCAACCTTAGTTGGGACACAAGTCTGTGATTACAACACTTAGCAAGCACTTAGCTTAGATCATTCATCAATATTCCACTCTTATTATACTTTGCAGATAGCATAGAGCTTCGTATCATTCACTTAAATCTAGGTTATTTTAGCACTTAGCAACAGTAAAATAGATCAGATACAGTAAATCAACGCTAAGCATATTCATATATATCAAATCTACTATCCATACACATCTAATGAAGCACAAAGCATAAGTATATCAGTCTAAATATATCACTTAGCCAAAGCAGAGGTAAACACATCAAGTCAAAGCACAGAGCATAACACAGAGATTTACGTGGTTCACCCCCACCCTGGGGATATGTCCACCAACTCTTCTTCTTTATTAGCTTCAGTCAATCCAGTTACAACACATAGCTATCAAAATCATACTCCACATAGGACAGGAGATCTGCACGCACCTCACCATATCCTCCTTCCTTGAGTATGTCTAGCACAAAGCCTCCTTACAATCTGTGCACTCGGCACTTACAACACTTTCACTCAGCTCTGCAAGTCAAGATATCAATTCTAGCACTATGCCCTTGGCTAATCTTCTCCCCCCTTTACTTTCATCACCTAGATATCTATTTATACATTACAAAAGTGGGCCTAAGTGTGGGTAAACCCATGGTCCGACATCCTTTTCCCATTACATATTCCCAAAAACCCAAAAAGAACCCAAAAAAAAGGGTCTAGCTTCCATATCTCCACTTCGCTTTGTGCTTCAACTTCGGCAGGCTGTCGAAGTCCCAAAAATGGTCAAATATGACCAAGTGTTCCTCAAAACTTGGTCAAGGCCCAACAGGCCCCCAACACTCACCTATGACTCATCCCAAGTCACTCAGGTCTGATCAGTTCTTCTTCGAATGCCTTGATCTTGGATCGATCTACTTCGACCTATTGTTGTGCCATGGACTCTTGCTTGGTGAACTTCTAGATGAGTGTGTCATTCACTGGCCCTTCTAGGCATTGTTGTGTTGAATTCACGACCTGCTCTAGCTCTGTTCCTTGGCTCTCAATATCTGTAAATATTTGACATGCCTTATCCTACACAGGTTGAAGTTGTTGAGTTACTTCCATTACCTTGCTTTGGATCATATGGATCTGCTGTTGGGCGGTGCACTTCTTGTGAGACCGCTTCATTCTCTCTATGGATGATAGGGCCTTATGATGCACCTGTAGCTTTTTAGCTTCATGCTTCGCCTCCTAGAGCTGCGACTCCAATTTATGAAATTCTAGATTCTCGGTTAGGTTCTCATATATCTGCGCACTTCTGCTACTTAACTATTTTCATTCCTCAGTGAGTGCTTTAATCCTTTCTACTGTGCTCCGAGCAGTCATTTCTCGTTGGTTTCACACTTCTTACGGGGTACTTGGTATGGTCTGAAGCTCTAATTCCATGACTCTTTGTTGACGTTGTTGAATAAATTCAACAAGCTTCATCACTTGGTGTTCTATGGGGTCTTCTACCTTCTGCTCTAAGCCGGTCACAGAGAAAAATTATCTGTTGACTATTTCTTCAATCCCAATCTGCTTCAAGAGCAGTTACTCTTTCTCTTTTTGGATCTTCACTCTGTCTTCTTCAAATTTCACTTTGAGAGTGTCCTTCTCTTGTTGTGCATCTCAGTGTTGTTCGATGATTTCCGCATGTGCTTGCTTTAAGGCCTGGGTGGCCTACATTGTTTATTCTTGTCCTTTCCAAAGGCGTACTTCGACTATGTCAACAATATTGAGAAGTTGAACTGGTTCATCTCCCTCCTCTGTTGTTCCTTCTGGTAGGGGAATAGTGGAAACTGTGCATCTAGACTGAAGTGTCTGCTACACTCCTTGGAGCTCGATCTTAATTCAGTTGTACATTGTCTCTTACTTAGCTTCCTGCTTTTCTGCTATCTCTTCTATAGCTTCATTCATAGCTATGATGAGGAAACTGAAGTCATCTGGAGTGAGCGTGGTTTGTAGCTTAGTTACAGGTGATTTTGATTTCTTCCAGGAGGAAGGTTTCGGAGGTGAACCCTTCCTCTTCTTTATGATTTCTACCTCATCTTCTGGCCTTTGTTCGAATTTTTCTAAGTCTTTGCCATCACCTCCTTGATCTGGTGTAATGGAAGTCATCCTCACAAATAGGCTTTCTATATCCTGTACTTCCTCAGCCTTCTTCATATTCTTTGTTTTCTTTATCTTATTGGGCCCAGGTGTATCCTGCGCAACTTATGGGTTGTCGATGTCTGAAATTTCTGTGGGGTTTGCTGAAATAAGGAGGTCTACCAACCATTCTTTGGTGATCTCCTCCAGGTCTTCTTCTATAATCTTATAATAATACTGAATTTGTTCCTTGTTCTCATCAGTGTGTGTTGTAATATATATGAAATGGCAGTCCGTGTTGAACTTCATCAAAGGTTGAAACCTGTGTAAAGTATTCGGGGTTATACGAGGCTCAGACTGAATGGCGAGATTCAACTGGGTGTAGTAAGTATGGAATATGGCATTGTATTTCCACTACTTGTTCATATCATTCGATTACCATAGTGTACTGAACTTCGCAACCAGTGGTTCAAAGGGGTCGATGTATGGGAAGGTTGCACCTTCCGGTAGCTCCCATGCAACGAAAGCTATAAGTATCAAGAGCCAGCTAAAAAAGAATTCATGTCCCTGATCCTGGGCTTCTTTGCAGTCAATCTCTAGTTGATTCACCAGGTAGTTCACCCAGTTCATCTATAGTCCCTCTGCGCACTTCCCTATGAGGTCGACTACAAAGCCGGATACTTGCATGGGTCGATTCTTACATACCAACTTCTTTGTGATCAGTTGACAAGTGAGGCACACTGCGCCACTTTCAATAGAAGCTACCTTGTAGCCTCACGCACCTTTCTCAACATCGCCATAAGATTCTTTGATATTCTGAGCAAGATCACGATCTCCAGTCTTTCCAGGATAATAATCATGGGGATCAGGGCCCTGCATTCTAAGCCCAGTGATTCGATTGATTAGCGTTGGATCAACTGTTATGCGATGATTTAACCATAACTATCCTCCATGGTAACTCTCCAGCAGTAGCTTCACACAAGAATTCACCTCCTAGTGTCTGTCGAAGTGCAGTATCTTCATAACGTGAAGCAGAGTGGACTGTGCAAGGTTCATCGTCCATTGCTAAGGGACAATCTTTGAATTATATCCCTTGGTTCTGGTTAGATACTTGTACGGGGAAAGAATGTTGTAAACTTTACGATCCCCCAGGTTGAAGTCACTAAACTTTAATGCTGCGATCTTGGTGTGATCTACGTGGATTGCTCGTACCCCTTTCGATAGGTACACAGTGACTAGAGTGTACTCAAAGTCTCTAGGCACACTGTCTTTGTTGATCGCACCGTGCAGAGGTGGTATGTAAGCAGGTAGGATGGATGGAACCAACTTCGCATTGGTCGTGTCGTATTTATGTTTGGTTCTTCTTTCTACGTCGGCTCAGGATGTTCCTGCTCAAGCAGTTGATAGGGAGGATTGCACTTCTCTCAACGATGATGCCTATAAACATGTAGACAATCCTCTCTCTGACATGACTCTTTCGACTCTGAGGCTAGCGAGTACCTCTCTTACAGATTCTTCAACTGCGCTAAATTCTTCGGACATATACACTCAGGATAAATATCTCATGTTCTCAAAGTAACGTAGGTATTGTAATAGGGTAGAGAGTAAGAGTGGAGTAATCACTATTCACAATTCATGTAGTCTGTGGACTCAAATTCTTAATTAGAAAAAGTGTCTTTCGTGCATGGCGTGATGGAATAAGTAAGTAACTTTGTAATGGATCTTTTGTAATGGATATGGAGCTTCATTAACTCTTGTTCTGTTTGTTTTGGCATAGTCTAATGGTCTGGTGATGAGTCATCAATGCTTTTCGATCTATTCRGAGCGACAGTCAAATGGATATATCAACCTCCAACGGCTATATTTCTTCACCATGGTSAAGTGACCCATGTCGTTGTTCTGATATCCCGGCGAAGCTCCAATTTTGCAAATTTTCTTTCTAAGAGGTTCCCTCTAGAACCCTTCGTAGCCTGTCGATCTTAACTTTCTTTTTACTTAGCTTCCTAGTCTTCTTCCCTGTGAGCTTCGTCTCGGTAGTTCTTTTCCCATTCTGATTCTTATTGTTCTTGGGCATAGTCGCTTCGTGCTACTGATGTTCTCTCCCAAGACTCAGGGGTACTACTTCATCTATATCTGATACAGATACTCCAATCTTCTGTGATCCCCTAATGATTTTGCAGCTTTGACATCTGGGCTTCAAGTGTCAAATAGCTTTGATTTGTTCCCTTGTTCCTCAATCAACTGCGTAATCCTTGTGTTCATGAAATCTTTTAACTCTTGTATCTATTGTTCTAAAACCTTTTTTTCTTCCTTCTTCATGGCTTGATCTCTTTCAATCCAAGGTTTTCCAAGTAACATAGTAAACGGGGCATTGTCCTAAATAAATTTGATAATCTCAAAATATTCCTCTGTCGAAGTTCCATTGACATGCATAGATATCTAAGTGAGCCTTCCACATAGGTTTACCGGTTTCCCTCTAAATAACCTTATTCTTCTTAGTGAAGGGATCATAGCAAGCCTTCCTATAGCTTCCCAAGTTCTCTTTGTCATAACATTCACCTGTGTTTCCTCATCCAGAACACATTCAATGTCGATGTCTCCTATTCTCACCTCGATGAATTCTTTTTCATTAAATACCTCTAATAATCTAACATGTCAGTGGTCATTCAAGGTGTCTTTCATCTGCAGTAATGTATTTTTTGATTCTCTATGGGGTTCTGCTATTTCTGGATCTTCCTTAGGGTTTTCTTCATTCAAATTCATGCCTTCAATCTTAGCAATCATTCTAGGGAAATCCAACACTTCATGGTCCAAAGCTTTACAACGAAGACAACTAGGTCTTCCACCAAGGCATTCCTTATCTAGATGGCCTGGTTTTCTACAACTGTAACATAGGGTTAGTCCTCTCTTTATTTTAAATGATCCCCAGCCTCTTATGTACTGCGCACTAGGATCATGGTAGCTAACCTGCAAAAAATTCTTTCTATGATCGTGCATCCATTTGTTAGTCCAAACATTCTTTCTATGCACAGGTATAACATATCTATCAGATTTATTCATGTCAAACTTTCTTTCATCCATTAATGCCCTAGTTTTCAAGCTAGGATAGATTCTATCAAACATACCTAGATCCATGCTCTAGAAACAAAAATTTTCACTTATCTTACTTCTACAGATCACAAAGCTTTCAGATCTAAAAAATTTTAACTATTCTTACTTTATCGGAGCATTGAGCTTACAGATCTTACCTCTTTTCTTCAGAAACTTCCACTTTTACCTTTGTTAGAGCACAAAGCGTTCAGATCTCGCTTCTTTTCTTCATATTTGGCCTTCTCTTTTCAGCACATAGATTTCTAGATCAAGTAAAATAGTGCGCACTAGAGCATAGATCCACGCATAGATCTTCCACAATTTCAGAACGAATCTTTGCACAAATCTTCTTCTCCCTTAGTTCCTAGCAATCACAGTTTCAGTCCTGGCAACGGAACCATTTGTTGGCACAAGGGAAGACCCAGGGTTCAATGCTACAACAACACACCAACAAAACCCTAACTACCGGCCCTTTCGGCAACACCTGTGAAGCAGATGAAGTCTCACCCAAGGTAGAGGTTGGGGTGGTTTCAAGACTCAGGTGTCTGCAACCTTAGCTGGTACACAAGTCTATGATTACAACACTTAGCAAGCACTTAGATTAGATCATTCATCATTATTCCACCCATATTGTACTTCGCAGATAGCATAGAGCTTCATAGCATTCACTTAGATCTAGATTATTTTAGCACTTAGCAACAGTAAAATAGATCAGATATAGTAAATCAGCACTAAGCATCTTCATATATATCAGATCTACTATCCATACACATCTAATGAAGCACAAAGCATAAGTAGATCGGTCTAAATATATCAAATCACTTAGCCAAAGCATAGGTAAACACATCAAGTCAAAGCATAGAGCATAACACATAGATTTACATGGTTCACCCCCACCCTGAGGCTACATCCACCAACTCTTCTTCTTTATTAGCTTCAGTCAATTCGGTTACAGCACAGAGCTATCAAAATCCTACTCTGCATAGAACAGGAGATCTGTGCGCACCTCACCAGATCCTTCTTCCTCAAGTATATCTAGCACAGATCCTCCTTACAGTCTATGCACTCAGCACTTACAACACTTTCACTCAGCTCTACAAGTCAATAGATCAATTCTAGCACTAATCCCTTGGCTAATCTTCTACCCCCTTTACTTTCATCGCCTAGATATCTATTTATACATTACAAAAGTGGACCTAATCATGGGTAAACCCACGAGCTGACATCCCTTTCCCATTACATATTCCCAAAAAGGACCCAAAAAAGGGGGTCTAGCTTCCACAATCTCCGCTTCGCTTTGCGCTTCGTCTTCGACAGGCTGTCGAAGTCCCAAAAATGGTCAAATATGACCAAGTGTTCCTCAAAACTTGTTCAAGGGCCAACAACATGTATGTTTTCTCTTGATAATCGTATCTCAGTCAATAATTGGAACACCAACAGGTTGATGTATTAGTACTAGGCTTATTGTAGGCATAAGTATCATTGTCTACATGATTGAGCAGAAGGGTTATCTCGAACGCATTCTTCTTTAGAAGTTAAGTCCTTTCCCTTTATTACCCAGCTGGTTTATACCATCATTTATCTTGTATCAATCCCACTTATAAGATAAAATACAAAAAGATAAGATTCAAACTGAAGGAGGAGTTTTCACAAGAATACATCATGTCGATCACTACATAAAGTCTATCGATTAATTTGTTGGATCGCAAGATCTGGAGAACCATTCTGCCATTAAACGTTGCATATTCTAAGTGGGCCTCTGTGGTGGGTTTGGTTCCTACTTTTGATTTAAATGGATTTAGGACCCCTCAACAGAATTGGATCTAGAAGGAGGGCCTGGAGAATGAATGGATGACAATATTTTTTACAGAATTTTTCACATAGCTTGTAGATTCAAAACAGCCCACATGCATGGCTAGTCATTCTCAAGACAGCCCACAAACACTGAGTACTCCTTAAAAGAGTAACTCACCCCATCAAGAGGAAGAACATCTATTTCCTGAGATACCTTATGCTCTTCCTCACAAGGATTTGAACCAGTTCAGAATAATCACAAGAGCTTACACCCAACAGATCGGAGTGCTACCCTTAGCTCTATTACTTCCTAGTAGAAAACAAGTGAGCAGACCAATGGTCGATACCCCCGACCAGGTTTTTGTGCACACGGTGGAATACCTGATACATTTTTCCCTCACCAAAATCAAACATCCTCTTAATCTAATCCCCAAAACACCAGTCGGCAACTGCTCTAAGCCCGACAATTTTTCGGACGAGGAAGGATTTAACTCAGAACGCTCAGTTTCGAAATTGGATGACATGGAAGATAACAATGATCATAATGAATAAAGGGGAAACCCACATCATAATAATCAACCTTGGTTAGCCAAAGATTCTCTGGCCATCCCTAGATGAGTACATAACCTTCCTCGACATCCAGAAAATTTACTCCCTAAATTTGACCCTAAAACCTCAGGATTGCCTAAAGACCATATCAAAAAATTCATACTAGCTATCAGACTGATGAATTTCCAACATGAAGACCTAGTATGCAGGATTTTCCCCTATACTTTTGAGAATTCATATTCCACATGGTATTTTAACGTACCTGTAGGATCCATAACTAGTTGGACGAAGTTTCAAAAGGATTTTTTGGATAAATTTGCAGAAGAAACCACTACAGGAGCTTTGATGGCCGAGTTGTTTGTTGCCACCATGAGTTCAAAGAAGAAGGTTAAATACTTTAATCAATAGTTCACCACCATCCTAAACAAATTCCAACCCAAAGCTAAACTCACTCAGAAGTTGCAAATCGAAGTATATGTTAATTCTCTCCCAACTTCTATTTCCATGTTCGTGAAGAGGGTTGCCAAAGCAACCTTAGCTGAGAATTTTGAAGAATCCAAAACAATAGAATTCCAAATGAAGGGATGTAAAGAACGTCAGGTCTCACTAGTTAAGAAGGAAGTTCAACCTCCTCCCAGGAGAGGACTCATGTTGACTAGACCCTTAGGGAAATAAACAAAACAAGGTCCCGAAAAGGGAAGTGGAGACATAGAAGACCTACAACGCATGGTTAAGAAATTATCGAATGAAATCATAGACATGAAAAGAAGTGTAGAGGAAGGGAACCAAGGCCAGAGGCCCTATAAACCCTTTTTTAAAAGAAATCCACCTTTCAAAGCAATTGAACCCTCCTCCCCAGCCAACTTAAACATTGATCTGGGAAATGTAGCATCTGACTCTTTCTGTACCTATCACTAATAAAAACACTCTGAAATAGACTATCCACAATCGGTGCATTTCATGAATTTGATGGCCAATCGGTTCCTAGATGATGTTTCCCTGATCGAACAGTCAAGCGGATCAGCTATGAATATTGTTGATCAGGAAGAAGTTGATCCACCAGAAGAAACAACCATGTTGATATGGGACCCTGACCTACCAATGCCTTTCGATGACCTATTTGAGGTTCAAGAACCACCTGCAGAAGTCTTGGTTGTGCAAACACGAAGTAGGGGTCAACCTATCTCAAACGACCTCACCACAACCCAAACTTCGAGAGGAAAACCAGCTCTCGATCACTCGAAAGCACCTTGTGTCCCCTGAAGAAACCCTATAAACATCCATACAAGAGAACACTAAATCTAGACTACAACATAGTATAATATTTGAAGAATTTGAAGGCAAATATATATGTCATGGACATGTGTAGAATCCCTCAGCAAAAGGAATTTATGTTACAAGCATTGAAATCAGTAGAAAATACTACAATAAGCACTGACCATGGAGAAAATCTAACTCCCACAGATCTAAGAAATAAACCAACTATGAACACATGCTCTAAAGATAAGAAGGGACAACCTTTTGTCCCACCATTCCTTTTGACATTTGAAGTATTCAACAGAAACCTCCATAACTATTTGGTTGACTCGAGAGCATCCTCCAATGTTATGTCATTATCTATTTGAAAAAAATTAAATGAAATCCCTCTCAAAAGTGATAAGAATGAATACAACTAGACAGAACCCATGTGAAGGTTATGGGAGAGATCAAAGATGTAATGATTAGAATAGCAACACACCCTAAATTTGTTCAAGCAATTGACATCATTGTAGTAGATATCCTAGAAGCCTATGGATTGATACTGAGTCTAGACTTGTCTGAGAAGTTAAAAAGATACTTTAATACAGAATGGGCTCATCTTTGGCTTCCATTAAAGGGACACATGAATATGATCAGAATCGATAGGAAAAGATATCTAAAACACACGGTCACTAACATGGAAACCCTTAACGTGCCCTCATCGATAGACTTTCTCGTGCTAGGAAATTATTCCTGTGATTCTGATTTCAGGAATTTCTCCCCCCTCTCATATGATTTTCCTCTTACTCAAAACTCTGAAGTAAGTTTTCAAGAAAATTTACCAATAACGGTAGGGGAAACCCTCTTCTGTCAAGAACCGGTGTTAGAAACCATGGAACAGATAGGAGGAAAGGAGGAAAGTGATAAGAAAGACAAAGCCGATAGTTTTTTCCCACAATTTTGGACCTTATACTTCAATGGATCTAAATCACAAGAAGGTTCAAGGGGCAGGTTGCATCCTCATTGATCCAAAAGGTAAACGGAATTTCTTGTCCTGTAGACTAGAATTTGAATGCACAAACAACACCGTCGAGTATGAAGCTCTAGTACAAGGGCTAAATAAATCCATAGACATAAACGTTAAAAAATTGAGGGTTTTTGGATATTCTGAAATCATCATTAGAAAAGTAAGGAACACTATACATTGCAACTCTCCCCACCTGTGTAATTAC
>JASDQU010502976.1:3339-16074 GCA_032191745.1 Picea mariana | reverse complement strand
TCCATTTTGGTGTCAGTTTTCCACATTTCTTCTGCACTGTTATCTTGTTGTCAAGTCTTGAATGGCTGTCATCCCATTGTTTGGCTCATGACATGATAATCAGTTTCTTAGTTGTTTATTAGACCCTACTTCGTACTGGTTTATGAACAATCTTTTCTTCACCCACTGAAAGCTACTTTACTGTTTAACCAATCTTGGAGAGCACTGTTTCATTTGATTATATTGTGAGTTGTCTTCTCATTAGTTACTTTCTGTTATCCCATTGATCCAACCTTCATTATTTATAATTTCTCAAGTTACCAAGCACCTTTGGTCTGCAACCACAAAGGGTTTCTTGGAGTGATAACAACACACATATATAATTTGTTTTTCAGAGAAGTGGTGAGACTACATGGATTGCCGAGGAGCATAGTCTCAGATAGGGACACCAAATTTGTAGGAAAATTTTGGAGGACTCCATGGAAGAGGCTAGGGACAAAATTGTCCTTTAGTTCAACATATCACCCTCAGATAGATGGACAGATTGAAGTAGTAAACATGAATCTGGGAAACTTGTTAAGGAGTTTAGTCACTGAGCAAGGTCGTCAATGGGATCAAATTTTGGCACAAGCAAAATTTGCATTCAAAAATTCAGTGAACATGAGCACAGGGAAAAGTCCATTTGAAATTGTGTATTGTATATAGCCAAGAGGGACTACAGAGTTGAGAGATATGAATCAATATGAGTTCAGAAGTGCTAGAGAATAGGATTTTGCAGTAGAAATGCAGAAACTCCATGACAGAGTCAGAGAACAGCTACAAAACAACAACCAGAAATACAAGAGCAGAGTTGATCAAAAGATGAGAGAAGTTCAATTCGAGGTTGGAGATGAATTTTTAGCTCATTTGAGAAAATAAAGGTTTCCAAGGGGAACATATAACAAATTAAAGATGAAGAAGATAGGACCATGCATGTTTCTCATAAATTTCGCAACCAATTCTTATGAATTTGAGTTTCCAAACAATGTTGGGATATCGACGATATTAAATGTTGCAGACCTATATCCTTACAAGAGAGATGAGGCAGGAGAATTAGATGATAAAAAAAAAGTTCAATGGGGAGAACATTTACCCACAACAGAAAAACCTCAAATGGAGAAAATCATTGAACAAAGAGATGGAAAGAAGACCAGGGGGAAGACATATCCTGAATATTTAGCGAAGTGGAAAGATAACCAAATGAAAGATGCAAGTTGGGTTTCAGAACTTGATATTTTGAAGCATGGAAAGACAGTGCAGGAGCTCATGGATAGGAGTCCATAAAATTTTTAGCTAGAGGAGTATGATGTAGGAGCATCGCCTTCAAAGTCAAAACGCAAGCGTGGAGACAAAGGAACAACATCTCAACAACGACAGAGTTTCAAATCAGAAATTAACTCAGAATTAAATCAAGTTGTTGTGATATTTTATAAACAACATTTTAAAAATGTAACTTGTTTGTAAAGTCATGAAGGATTGTAAGGGGTTGCAGATATTGAGTGTTGAATCTTATCTGGAAATAACTGTTAGTTATTGTAATGGGACAGAGTAGGTACCCGTTAAGAGTTTGAAAGGATAGGTTGCAGACATGATGAGAGAGCTCGTGGGGCTAGTCCTTAAATAATTTTTCATTGTTGCATTGTAATGGAACAAACATAATAGAAAGAATGATATAGATATCTGAGAGATCAATAGAACATAGTAGAGTAGAAGAAACATTATGTAATTTGTTTTCATGAAGGAATAGAACAAACATAATTGTTCCAAATACTTGGAATGTGTTCATTTGATGTATGGATGAATGAATGTTATATTATGTGTGTGTGATTTATTCCATTTTCGTTCATGTGTGATTGTTCGAGAAGTGTTAGTATGAAGTTGTGACGAATTTGGATGAGTTTCAATTGTTTCTTTTCTGACAATCGTATGCAAGGTGTGCATATCGAATGCAAGGAGTGCATCAACTGAGTCTTGGAGTGACTCAGAGAAGTTCAAAGAGAACAAAGTAAACTTATACTAGGTGCAAGGTGTGCACAACATTGTGAAACAACCAAGCAATGAATAACCCGAACCAGAGAAACGCCAGGTGGGAGAGAAGAATTTATTTTCAAGAAATCCTTCGATCTGATTTATCAAAATCTCGAGAATGAAAGATGTGCATGGGGAATCAAAATCCTTTTAAGGATGAAGCTCAGAAGGGATAACACTTTCCATAAAGTGTCAGCGAGAGCCGATAGTTGGACTCGTAAGGAGGAGTAAAGGTTCGAGACCTTTCAAGATGGAGAAATCTTCCAAGTCAAAAGAACTCAAAAGCTTAGGAGGAGGAGTGACAATGGCTGTTGGATCACTGTGAAAAATATCAACAACCATTTGATCAGAGTGAAGTGCATGAGATTTAGTGCTTCTCACATAGAGGAGAGAGAAAAATCACAAGAGTTGAGAACTAATATTTCTGGAGCCCGAAGAGCCCGAGATCCGAAATAGAATCTTATCCACCTGATCAACACGAACATATCTAAACCGTCAGATTGTTCGGGGAAAAATCCAAGCGTCGGATCGCCCAAGTAAATCTAAGCCATCAGATACCACGTGTCCAGGAGAAGGCGAGTTTGAATTTTGATATTTCCAAAGCGCAGAGAGCCAAAGGGCTGGAACAAATATGGACCATTGGATCCAGGAGGACACGTGTCGACGAGTAGAAATATCCAGAGGAAGGCGAAGGTTGGAGTGTTGAAAAACCCGAAGTCCGAAGAGCCGAGAGTCGTCGATCTATAAGTGGACACTTTCCAACAGATTGTGAGCTTCAGGAAAGTTGAAGTGAGTTTTCAGTTTGAAATCTAAGATTGCCGAAGTGCGAAGACCCGAAGAACCAAAGTAAAATCTGGCTCGTGAGATATAAGGGAGACATGGAGTGAATTCGTGAACTCAGGGTAAGGTCCCAAAGTGATTCATAGCTGTTGGATTCAGAGGAGATGTGGCGCACATCTGTGAGCTCCGGAAAAAAGACCCGAAGAAATCCTCGATCGTTAGATACGGAGGACACGCGTCAGTGGATCACAGACTTTGGGTAAAAACAAAACCATTCGAAAAAAGAAGTTTGAGATTTGAGATCTCAGAAGTCCGGAGACCCGAAGGAGATCTCGACCGTCAATCGAGAAGAGGGTCGCAAGACCATTGATATGAGTTGAAAGGTCAAACATCTGAAGTGGGAGCAGAACCGTTGATCGAGAAGGACAAGTGTCTGTAGATCGTCAGTTCCGGAAGATTTGAGTATGAAAGAAAGATGGGTTTGAGATTTCAAAACCCCAAAGTCTAGAGTTGCGAAAGAGATCAAAGCCATTAATTGAAGGAGGGGAAAATCTAGTCTATATATTCGAAAGGCGCAGATATGAACCATCGATTCAGATCTTATCGTCAAGATCGTGAGATCGATGATCTCGTAGCATTGCGGGAACAAGAGTTGCGTTGAGTTTAAAATATCGACAGTGGGCCGCAATCCAAACCGTGGTTTCATTAGGAGGACACATGGAGGCTTGAGGAGGATTGCGGGCCCAAAAGTAGTTTGACTTCAAAATTCTTGTAGTTGTGCCTACAATTGCATGGTCATCGCCGAGGTCACATCAATATGGGGCTTATCATAAAAAAGGAGCTAACGCTTGACACTCTGAGATTTCGCAAGAGAGCGAAAGGGAGGGTTGTCGGTGCCATTAAAACCTACAACAAGAAGCCAAAAGGGCCTGTGTTTAGTCACAGAAGGAAACCTTTAAGGTTTCAGAGAGTCACTTGACTCTAGAATTAGAGATCCAAGACCAGGAGGTCGCACAGTCCTACGTGAGAGTAGGGGGGCTGCATCACCATGCATAAATAAGGAGGATGGGAATGCAATACCCCCAAGATGAACCCCAAGTTTTGATTGTAAATATGTTTTTATAGGTTGTTGAGTCAGTCTTTTATGGTCCAAAGTGCCTGTGTATATATGTTTTAGGACGGAGTGTTTGTGTGATCTTACCTCTTTTCTTCATATATGACTTTTCTTCTTAGCACAAAGCTTCACAAGTTAAGTATACTAATGTGCACTAAAGCAATAGATCTATGCACAGAGATTTCTTTTCTTCAGTTCCCAGCAATCACAATTTTAGGTCGGATATTGCACACATCAGCAGCAGATCTACGCAGAGAGATTCTCTTTTTCTTTACTTCAGTTCCCAGCAATCACAGTTTTAGGTTCCGACAATGGAACCATTTGTTGGCATAGGGGAAAACCTAGGGTTCAATGCTCAAGATCGCACCAACAAAACCCTAACTACCAGCCCTTTCGGCAACACCTGCGAAGCAGATGAAGTCTCACTCGAGGTAGAGGCAGGGGTGGTTGCAGGACTTCAGTGTCTACAACCTTAGTTAGGAAACAGATATGTGAATACAACATCTTAACAGAGCACTCTGCAGTTACATTTCATCATTATTTAACCAGTATCTACTTCATAGATAAAACCCTAATTACATAGCATCGCAGTATTCACCTAAATCTAGCATATTCAAGCACTAAGCACATTCACATAGGTTAGATCTAGCATTCATAAATATTATTAAGCACAAAGTATCAACAGATCTATCTATCATTCATTTATATCAAAGCACTTAAGCAAGTAAATATATAAACACATCAATACATCGCACAAAGCATAGCAACACAGGATATACGTGGTTCACCCCCAACCTTGGGCTATGTCCACCAACTCTTCTTCTCTTTTATTACCTTATGTCAATATTCTACATGCACAAAGCCACAAAATCCTATTCTACATAGGACAGGATATATGTGTGCACCTCACCATATCCTCCTTTCCCGAGCTAGGTTACAGCACAAAGCTTATACTCAATCTCTTACAATCACTTGCACTTAGCCTTACAAGTCTCACACAGCATGCACAAAGCATGTACACTATCACTTACATTCATATGCATAAGTGTAAGTGTTAGTCCAAACATTCCTATGCATAGAAAGAATGTTTGGACTAACAAATGGATGCAGGAACCTAGAAATAATTTTTTGCAGGTTAGTTACTGTGAGCCTAGTGTGTAGTACAAGAAAGGTTGGGGATCGTTCAAAAGAAAAAGAGGATTAAATCTTTGCTATAGTTGCAGAAGACCGAGACATATTGCTAAGGAATTCCCTGGTAGAGGTCCTATTTGTCTTTGTTGTAAAGCTATGGACCATGAAGTTTTGGATTTCCCTAGAATGATTGCTAAGGTTGAAAGAATGAATATGAGACAAGAAAACCCTGAGAAAGGTCAAGAATCTGAAACCATGATAGAACCCCAGAAAGAATCAGAGATTGAATTACTACAAATGAAAGAAACACTGAATGATCACCGAAATATCAACTTGTCAGAGATCTTCAAAGAAAAAGAATGCATAGAAACGAGAATAGGAGACTTCGACATTGACTGTGTTCTAGATGAGGAAACACAGGTGAATATTATGACATAAAGAACTTTGAAAATTTTGGGAAAGCCTGTTATGATTCCTTTATTAGGAGGATTAGGATTATTTAGAGGAAAGCTGATAACCCTATGTGGATGACTCACCCATATATCTATGAGTTCTCATGGAACTTCGACAGAGGAATATTTTGAGGTTGTTAAATTTGTTGAGAACAATGCCCCATTTTCTTTGTTATTAGGAAAACCTTGGATTGAGAGAAATCATACTAGAAGAAAGGAAGAGGAATCCCTAGAACAGAAGAAGCAAGAACTAAGAGACTTCATGATGAAGAGGATAGTGCACTTGATTGAGGAACAAGAGAACATATCAAATCTGTTCAGAACCAGAAACATGGATGCCAAAGTTGAAAGAACACAAGAAGACTCATAGAAGAACAAAGCACCTACCCCAGACAGAGAATAACTATTGCCCTTGAACCCTATGAAAGAATATCAACAACACAAAGTTACTATGCCAAGAGGAGATAAGAATCAAAATGGGAAGAGGAACCCAGTAATTCATATCATAGGGAAAATGGCTAGAAAGCTCAGTAAGAAGAAAGCGAATCTAGAAGAAATGCAAGAGGTTCCTGAGGGAACTTTGTAGAAGGAAGGTTTGAAAAACTAGAAATTCACCGGGATATCAGAACAAGACAACATGGCACTTCACCATGGTAGAGTGATATATCCATTGAAAGCATTATAACCGTTAGACTGACACCCCGAACGATTAGAACAACAATTATGGCCAGAAATCTCACCATTAGACCATTGGGACCATTTTGCAATAGACATAACTGCATTGATGAAGGCCTCTTGTCCGTTGGAGAAGATCCATTACACTGCTGTCTACTTATTCCGTTGACGATTGCACTGAGAACACTTTTGAAAATTGTATTCGAGCCAACAAGCGAACTCATTGCTACCACGCTGTGTTTATTGAGATTGACACATGTTCCATTGCTTTGAGCATTCATTCATCCACCTGAGTTATCCGATCTGAGCGTGTATGTCGGACAAGATCAACGCCGCAGAGAAAGTCGTCGAAGAATTTCTAATCGATCTTATGGTAGAGAGAGTGATGTCCATAGGAGTTCAATCTTCATTGATGCGAGGAGTGCAAGTCTCCCCGTCAACTGATCGTGGATCCGGACCATCCTGCGTTGCAGATGAGAAAATAACCAAGCACAAAGATGACTTAGAGAATGTGAAGTTAATCCCGTCCATTTTTCCCGATTATATCCTGCCTCTAGTCGGCGCAGTGAATTGTGAAAGTGTCCCGAGGGACTTCGACTACATAGTCATCACAACGTACCTCCCGAAGGGAATACGCATAGTCAGATCGCAGTTGGAGAGGATTTCGACCTTAAAGATTAGTGACTATAATCTAGGGGACTGCAAGACCTACGACATAATCACACCTCACAAGTACTTGACTAAGACGAAGGGAAATATATAGAATATCATTCCCCAACCATGGACCATGAACATAGCGCAGTCCACTATCCTTAACGTCATGAAAATTCCACACTTTGGAAGGCACCAGGAAGTTAATGCGTGTGTTAAGCTCCTGTTGTCATGATTCCACGATGCTTATTTATGGTTAGATAGGCGTATTACCATCAATCCAGTGCTGATCCATAAGATCACTGGATTGAGCATGCAGGGACCTGATCCATAGGACTTCTACCCAGGGAAGGTTGTAGATCGTTCCCTGGCACATAGGATTAAAGACATCTATGGCGATGTAGATAAGGGGATGTGAGGCTACAAGGTAGCCTCCATTCAGAATGGTGCAATGCGCCTTGTTTTCCAGTTGATTGCTGGTAAGATGGTCCGAAAGAACAGACCCACACAGGTCACAGGGTTTGTGGTTGACCTCACAGGAAGGTGCGTGGAGGGATTACAGATGAACTGTGCGAAGTACTTAGTCAACCAACTATAAGTTGATTTACATGAAGCTCAGGATCAGGGCTACGAGTTCCACTTTAGCTGGCTACTGATCCTCATCGTGTTTACAACTTGGGAGATGCCGGAAGGTGCGACCTTCCCAGACATTGAGTTGCTCGAACCACTTGCTACGAAGTTCACCATGCTCTCGTAATTGAGCGACATGGGAAAACAGTGGTAGTCAAACACAATATTCCATACCTACTACCTGGAGTTGAAAAGGGCTATGAAATCGTTCCCCCGGATGATGCCAAACACTCTGGATAGGTTCAGACCCCTTATGAAGTTTCACGTAGATAGGCATTTCATATATATCACTGCGTGCGCAGATGAGCATAAAGAAGAGCTTCAGTCATACTATAAGCTCACCGAGGAGGACCTGGAATAAATAACTAAGGAATGGTCCTCAGAGTTCCTTATACCAATCGTTGAGGCATAATTGTCCGACCCAAACCTCATTGGAATCCCAGTAGTTACCCGCGAGGAGTATAATGCACCCAGCAGTAGCAGAAGGAAGAAGAAAGGAGATGTACAGGAATTGAGCAATGCCTTAGAAGAGACTTCCTCAGATTCACCTGGAGGAAGAGGAGGTGACGAAGTGGACAAAGAGGATAAAGAAGAAAAATAAGGGGAAGAAGATAAGTAGGAGCAAGGCAAAGTAACCCCGCCACGAAACCCCCTTGATGACGCAGATCCATCGAAGAAAAGGAAGTTTTTCCCCACAAAAAATACATCGTAGAAGAAATCCAAAGCAAGAAAGCCGAAGCTTTAGACTGTACTCATAATCGATGACTTCAATTTCATCATCACAACTGTATCAGACGCTTTGCAGGACATTTTACAGAACAACGAAGCCAAGCAAGAATCCTTCTATGATAGAATCATGACGGAGATGAGAGGGGTACAACAAGACCTTCACTCCAGCCGCATAGTATCCACTGCGCCCCCGCCATCAGAAGAACTAGAGTTGGGAGATGATCTTGCCCAACTCCATAGACTAGCTGATGCGACTGAAGCCCACCTTCGTCAAGCACAAGAAGAGAAAGAATAGGCCACAGTGGCCCTGAAGAAAGAACAAGAGGAAATGGTAGAGAACCGCTGAGTTGCGTAGCAGGAGAAGGCTTCCTTCCATAATAAGTTTAAATAAGATAGAGCACAAATCTAGTAGGAGAAAGAGTAGTTGCGCACAAAGAAAGTTGGAATAAGATAAATAGTCAGCAGAGCACTTCGCTCTGTAACAGGCTTAGATAAAAAGGAGGAAGACCCAGTGGAACAACAAGTAGCACAACTTGCTGAAGATATCCAACATCTTCAATAGAGAATCATAGATCTGGAGCTACATATAGTGCCCAACACTCCACAGGATGTGCGAGATCAAATAGAAGAAACTGCTTGAAGCACAGTTGAGAGAATCAATAACCTCGCCATGGAATGTAAACAACTAAGTGATCGCAGTGCCCATAATTATGAGTGACTCACTGAGGATCCAAAACTGAAGGCACTAGAGTCACAACACCAGGAGGAAAAGCAGCAAGTGGAAACAATACAGGTGTAGTTGAAGCCCCTGTCAGCAGTCAAAAGGATTAAGCGATCCCAAGAACAGTGCACTGCTCAATAGCAGGTCCACACCATTCAGAGAAGAGTAATGGAAGTGACTCAGAGACTCCAACCAATTCAGGACAAGGCTTGCCAATTATTCTCAGAGATTGAAGGCCGATGAGAAGAACTGGAACAAGTTGTCACTACAGCTGAACAAAGTTTAGAGGGACCTGTTAACGAAGCAGTTATCCAAGAGTTCGTCAAGCAGGAGTACTTGTAACAACAACACGTCGAAGCATCTTGAGCCAAGATCGAGGATTTTGAAGCAGAGATACCCATATTAGAGTGACTCGAGACGAATCATAGGTGAGTGTTGGGGGCCTATTGGCCTGCGACCAAGTTTTGAGGATCCTTGGTCATGGTTGACCTATTTTGGGACTTCAATAGGCCGTCGAAGGTGGAGTGTAAGTCTAAGTGGAGATCGTAGGATCTTGACCTCTTTTTATGGATTTTTGGGTTTTGGGCTTATGTAACAGGTATGGGGATGTCGGCCCATGGGTTTACCCATGTTTATGCCTCTTTTGTAATGTATAAATAGAAATCTAGGTGATGTAAGTAAGGGGTGTATGTATTCTAAGTGAAAAGGAACAAGTGTGTGATGCTAAGTGCTAAGTGCAAGTGATAGTGTACATGATTTTTGCATGCTGTGTGAGACATACAAGGCTAAGTGCAAGTGACTGTAAGATATTGAGTAGAAGCTTTGTTTGTAACCTAGATTGGGGAAGGAGGATCTGGTGAGGTATGCGCAGATATCCTATCCTATGCGGAGTAGGATTTTGTGGCTCTGTGCATGTACAAGATTGACAAAAGATTATAAAAGAGAAGAAGAGTTGGTGGACATAGCCCTAGGCTGGGGGTGAACCACATATATCCTGTGTTGCTATGCTTTGTGCGATGTATCGATGTGTTTATATAATTACTTGCTTAAGTGCTTTGATATAAATGAATGATAGATAGATCTGTTGATGCTTTGTGCTTAATAATATGGATGAATGCTAGATCTAACCTATGAGAATGTGCTTGAATATGCTAGATCTGGGTGAATACTACGATGCTCTGTAATTAGGGTTTTATTTGCGAAGTAGATACTGGTTAAATACCGGTGAACTATAACTGATAAGTGCTATGTTAAGGTGTCATAATCACAAATCTGTGTCCCAGCTAAGGTTGTAGACATTGGAGTCCTACAACCGCCCTGCTTCTACCTCAGGTGAGACTTCATTTGCTTCGTAGGTGTTTTCGAAAGGGCCGATAGTTAGGGTTTTTTTGGTGCGCTCTTGAGCATTGAACCCTGGGTCTGCCTCTGTGCCAACATTCTCTTTAGCCTTATGCTTATCAAACCTCCTTTTAACTATCTGCTGATGAGCTATGAACTTTGATTTTTCTTTCTCTCTTTCTTCTTCTAGCATGAGGAGGGTATCAATTCTTTGTTGTATGACTGATAAGGGTTGTCCTCTCGAATCCTGAGCAAGTTGAAGAGATGGAATATATAGCCCGTTCAGGAGAATGGATTCCTTTCCATATACCGGAAAGTATGGGGAATTTCCTATGGCTTCCTTGGGTGTTACTCTGTTAGCCCATAAGGTGTTATGGAGTGAACTGTGCCAATTCCATTGATTTTTTGCAACTGTTTTCTTTAATATCCTCAATAGGTTCTTATTGGTTGATTCTTCCACTCTGTTCCCCTGTGGATAGTAGTTTTCAGATTATCTGATTATGATTCCTTTATCTAGAGAAAACTCTGTTAATAGGGTGGAATAAAATTAAACGACATTATCGAAAACAAGGACAAAAGGCACATCGAACCTCGTGATCAACTGTTTTTCTATGAATTGGATCACCACCTTTTCGTTTACATGAGTTAGAGGGATGACCTCTGCCCATTTCGTGAAATAATATGTGGCATTTAGTATGTATCTATGTTGTTTTGAAGAACTCGGTGTAATTTCTCGTATGATATCTAACCCCCATTGCTCAAATGGCCTGGAAACGACCACCGGTTGGAGTGGGACAACTTCTCTCTTTTCCATCCCTGATATTATTTGACAAGTTTTATAGTTTCTAGTGTATGTGTGAGTGTCCCTAAACAGAGTAGGCAAATAATATCCAACTCTCAGTATTTTATAAGTAGTGGTGTTTCTTGCGAAATATCCACCTGCAGGACCATCATGGAGTTCCTTCAGAACTTTGCCTGCATATTCATGTTCGAGACATATTAAAAGTACCCCATCATAATTAACATGAAAGAGCACCGAATTTGTGAGGCAATATTGTGTTGATTTTAACCTGAGGGCTATCGTTTCCCTAGGATTTAGGTTTTCTAGGCAAGTTCCATGATGTAGGAGATAAGTCATTTTCTCATACCAAGACTCATGCCCTGGGGAGACATATGAAGCTTCAACACACCACAATGATAATTCATTCTCCTATCTAGGGTCTTCATTTACTTGGTCCTGGGCTTCAACTGTCAGTTTGCATAACCCTTGTCCTTTAACTAGTTTAGCAGGTTTTATATCTAGATCAAATTCTTGGGCCAATACCATCCAATTTCCTCTTCTTTCCCCCATCTCTTGTTGAGTGAATAGGGATTGGACCATAGGGTGAGGCACGATGAATTTGGTATGGTTCTTAAGGATGTAAGACCTGAAGTGTTTCACTGCCTTGTATACCACATAATCCTGCTTGTCTATAGCAGGGTAATTTAGTTCGACCCCTTGGAGATTAGTGCTCATGAATGATACCGGGGACTCATTGTTGTAAATTCTAACCTTGTACAATATCTATTGCAAATACATATTCAGAAAAAAAATAAAAATATACAATGGAAAATACAAACATTACACAAAGATTTTTCCCATGGAAACCCAAACCGGGAAAACCAACATATTCTATATTATTCATGGTGATACATTGTTTACAATACAATATACATATAGGAGACAATGACATCCAAAACCCTAACCCAACGACCTGGATTAGTCCAAAACCCTAATTCCTTAACTAGAAATAGAAAACCATCGGCAAAAACCATGAGCTGAAAAACCACCTAAATACATGACATGTTTCTCGAGGCAAAAAAACCAACTAAATACTGCTCGTGCAAAGAATAAAACACATACCCAACATTCTCCCACTTGTTTTTTTCTTTGCATACAAGGGGGTTACAGGGTTACATAGTCAAGAATCCAGGGCAACAATGCCCATGGATCCTTTACAGCAAGAGAACTTCTCATTGATCACAGATTTTGTTAATGAGTCTGCAACATTCTTCAAAGTGTCCACCTTCATCAGTGATACTTTCTTGTCTTCAATCATGTCTCTCACAAAGTGATATTGAACATCAATGTGCTCTATCTTTGAATGATAAGTAGGGTTCTTCACCAGAAAAATTGCACTCTGACTGTCACACTCTATCCTTACAGCTTGTTGTACCAATCCAATACTTGAACACAATCTTTGTAACCATACTGCTTCCTTACTTGCATGAGTGGCTACCATGTATTCAACTTCTGTAGTTGAAAGTGCCACTACAACCTGTCTTTTTCTCATCCAACTTATTGGTCCTCCAAACAGGTTAAACACATACCCACTTGTAGATCTCCTATGATCCAGATCTCCAGCCCAGTCTGCATCCAGTGACAAATCCATGTATATCCACCACTCTATCCAATTTCGGTATTCCTT
>JASDQU010502975.1:57139-67973 GCA_032191745.1 Picea mariana | reverse complement strand
TTCAGGATTTGCTTTAAAATACCCTATTCCAGTTTAAAACAATATCAATGTTTTCCACTGAAGATTAAAATCAAAATTCTCAGTTGCTCTATGTTTAATTGGATTTCTTAATCTGTTCCATATTTCCATGCATTAAATCTTGAGGATCCAACAACATTCCTATGTTTCCCTGTAATTTTTCCTGTAGAACCTATTTTGATTGGACCAGTCGTCTTTGACTCCATTGACCAATGGTCGTCCCTTCCTGTTCTAGCCAACCAAATTTAAAAAAAAACAAACCTATGTACTTTCTAACTAGCCTAAAATTCCCAACAAAGATATCTAGATCAGACAGAGAAAGCCCTCTTTGAGCCTTGGAGGGATAGATCCAAGACTCAAAGCGATTTGATGTTACATCAGTGATTGCCTCCACGGCCTTGGGAAAATTACAGAGTGCTAACAGAATGGCGACCATACTGGGGAACCTTCCTCAGAAAGAATATCAAGTCCCAGATTTGGTTACTGATGGTGGATAGTGACCGGACACAAGAAGGTTGAATCATCCACTTGTCGTCTCCAATCAGCTCCAGATCAGTTTCAATTCAAAGACTCCACTRGAGGAGGAGCCTGAAACATGAATAGACCATCTCAAAAGATCAGTTATGCAAGTTGGAAGTTTATCTAAGATATGATAGGTTTTATTTTTAATTATTTATTCCCTTCTCATGATCCTGATCCAGATGATACTGCCAAAATTTATGAAAATCATGGTCAACCTAATGAGCCTCAAGAGGTTAAGCCTAGTGTTACAATCCATGTACATACTCCTACACCTGTAAAAATCTGAGATATATACAAGACTCTTGTCTTACCTCCCATACTCCATGATTTCCCTACCAACTACTTCCAATATCTTCCAAGATTTGATGAAGAATATGGCTACATCATTGTTGAAAAACACATTCAAGGTTTTGAAAATTATCTTGACCTTTTTGAGGTGGAAAAAAGTGATGTTAGTATTTGGCTCTTTTCTTTATCTTTGCAAAGTAAAGGTAAGAAATGGTATAAAGATCTACTAGTTGCAAGCATCAATGATCTCAATCAATTTGTGAATGTTTTCTTGGATCAATGGGTGATCAAGAGAAATCCCTTCCTCATTTTGGAAGAATATAATCACTTGAAAAGACAACTAGGAGAAACATTGCAACAATTTTCAGCCAGATTCAATCAAGTTTACAATTCGATGCCTGCTGACATAAGACCACCTCCTGGTTTAGCGCTCTTACACTACCCAGATTCTTTTGATCTAGAGATGGATTTTTAGTTGAGGGAAAGAAACACCACAACACTCAAAGAAATGCAAGATAGTGAAATAAGTGTGGAAGCCCATTTGTTGATCAAAAGGTCAAATTTGGAGGTAGAAAATAGAAAGAACAAAGAAAAGGAACATCTGACACCCTGAGAGGTGAAGCTATACATTCTGGCAAGTACAATGGAAGAAATGATGCACAGGATTATCATAAGAGAACAACTTGCTTTTCAAAGGCATTATGTCCCATTGATTACGAAGAAAGAAAGGGTCATTGTTACGAAACACTTTGTAGCTCACCCTTGGTATCATGGATTGGAAAATGATCATTTATGTATTCAATTCACAACACATTAAAAAATGAAACTCCATCTCAACTTCTAGAGGAACAACCAATTGATATGATGTGCATGTTTGATGACATTTCTTACCTGGATAATCTACCCAAGTATGATCAATATGATGATGATTATGTGGCTAAAATAGATGTTGACTATTCAAAGCAATCAATAGTATGTTGGTGGTGGGAAGAAGATTAGTTACATCTCAAATATGATAATGAACCTGTGCATATTGATTATGACAGCAAGGAGGAAAATGCAGCAAATCTCAAAGTAAGTGAAAGGTCTATGCCTGTATGTTTTTCTTCATTTCAAATTCTCAGAGAAAAGTATACACAAGTTGTTGATAGTAAAGATGAAGACTGTTCTGATCACTCAGTTGAAGATGTCATTGAAGATATGGAAGTTGTTCTAGACACAGAATTGCATCCCTTGAGCTACATTGATTTTCAAATTCCAGATGAAAGATTAGAGCCTGAGACAGAGTACGAGTTAACCCAAAATAACTCTGTACCATTAAGTTTTAATTCATTTCAATTTTTGAAGAAAAAATTTAATCATGTCATGGAACTTTCATTGGAACCAATGCAACAAATATCTCAGTTCCTACAAGATCCAGTAGTTGATTTCTTGGAAAACTTATGTTGTCAAATTCATGGTTCATGGGCTTGATATGAACTTAAAAGAGGTTATGATATAGACATGATTAGGCAATCTCTTTCATGGTCTGTTTCAACAAGAGTTTCATTTCAAAGTTCAGCAAAACATTTGCAGCCATATCAGTGTTAGAAAAATAGGATCATGGAGAAATAAAATAAAATAAATACGGAAATAAAATACAGAAGATACACAAAACAATAGAGACACAGATATACGTGTTTCACCCAGTGTGGGCTATGTCCACGAGAAAAATTTCCATGTCCTTCCTTTGTTATTATCCAACAAATGAAGGGATACTACCTACAACAAACCCGTTGTAACTTCCTCTTATTTCTCTCATAGTCTCCTATCTTAGAATACAATACTCACTATACCCCTTAGCCGTAATACATTTCCCTCATAAAAGAGGGTTTCCTTATAGGGAAAAAAAACCTAACATAATTTATATCGTTAGATCTGTGACCTTATAATGAACGATCTAGATTTACAATGAAATTACAATATACTTTTACAAGGCAAATTTTCCTTCTGGGGCTTCTCCCCCGAACCCCCGTCGGGGGCCCACTTTCCCTCGGACCCCACAGAGGGGGTAACCCTCCTTCGCACTCCCCCGCGTGGAAAAGAGTACATTCTTCTGGGGTGTAAAGTCTTCATGGGGTATAAACACGACTGAAAACAAAGACCTATGAATCTGGAAGATAATCAGGCTCCACAACCAACAATCAGGAATTGTATAGCGATGCAAAAAGATTATGTGTCATACCCAATTATAACGATAAATTCGTTGAAAGTCAAGAAATAGGTCATGTCTTTCCCGATCCCACAGATGACTACATGGAACATTTTTTCAGCATAAAAGATCAATCATGTTTTCAACAATGGCCATTACACTTTGCAATTTTGATTCTGTGGGAAAAAGGTCAAGTTGCCTTTTTGATTGTGCTAACAAACAGTGAAGCAGTCCACTTGTCTCAACAACTACTTGACTGGCTTCATTGGCATTTTTCTATTATTTGATTTAGCATGATTTTCAGCAGTATAGGGTAGGTAACAGCGTGCAAATAAGCTCAGCCCTTTGAGAATCCCTTTCAATAATTTTTCTATTTCAAATTTCAGTATTCAGTTTGACGTGGTCTCAATTGAAATATTAACACAGGTACAAGTTGCAAAATAAGATTTTGGGATCAACCCAATGGATAAAGCACTAATCTGCATGTTTAGAGTTCAGTGATTCTTGTCACCTCCTGAAAGAGCTGCCATCCCCAAGTGGAGCCTATGTTGGGGTCCTATAATCATAGGTAACTTGATTCTTCAGCTGTTTATTTGGAATTTCTCCCGTGACAAAGACATCTGGCTTGCTGGGCTCGATTGATTCCATTTCCCCCTCCATCCATTTCGCCCAATCTTTCATCACCCTGCTGCATCCTTCATCCGCCTCTGTGCCACTCACTCCCTTGTCCATTTGTCCCATTGGCTACATCTCRCYCGCCACTCATTCCTACACAAACAAGMTTAGGATTAAAAACATTAGGTTAGTAATAAATRGTTAGTGGCATTTTTTAACACTAACTAGCATAATAATGTTAATTTAATTAAGTTAGTATAGTTAGATTAATAAAACTAGGTTAGGCTTGTTAATAATAAATTAATAATTAGTAATTAGGTTAGTTTTATTAAGTTAGCAATTAGGATTAGTGTATTAGAATGAAACATTAATTAGAAATTAAAAAAAACATATGAATTAAAAAAATAATTAAAAAATAAAATATTAAAAACATATAACAAACAAAAACCATATAAAAAATAATAAAACATTAATAAAATGAAACATTAAAAATAAAAAGGAAAACAAAACTATATAATTAAAACAATAAAAAATATATATATATAATAAAAACAATAAAAAATGAAATAAAAACATGTAAAACATTAATAATACATATAATAAACATATATATAACAAATAACAATAAAACAAAATAAATAAATAAAAACTAAAACGAAAATGAATACACGTAAAACAAAAACAAATAATAAATAAATAAAAACAAACAAAAACAAAATAAAATACACCTTATGCACATATCCCAAAGAAAAATAAATCAATGCTTATGAATTAAATCGCCCCCCCCATGCTTTTCGAGCTGTAATGAGGCGAGGGGGGACCGAGTAAGTGGTATTGTCAGGAACAAGTGTCACCGCATGGAGAAATCAGACCCCCCCCTTCCCATTACCACTTACCACTCCAGGGGGGGTCTGATATACCACTTTACTCCTCCAAAACCACATCTTTTTTGTCATTTTTATCAGTATGTTTCTTAGAATGATTCCGAAGAAATGGGGGTGAATTTTTAAAATCTGAGAGAATTTTTTGTTCCGCACGGGCTGAAGAACAATAAAATCTCCCAGATTTTTCACATAGGTGCCAGAAGTTGGGATAATCGAAGCCATCTTTGATCCCTATTTTTCAGTTTTTTGTTTTTTCTTGTTTTGGTCACGATCTTGCGGCGATTGTTTTGGTGGGCTGGAGATGAATTGAGAAAAAACGAAAGTAGTTATTGTTTAGGATAGAATCATCTCAATAAAATCTTTTAGTTTTCACACAACTATCATTTTTTGGGAGATACGAATGTCTGAGTTGACCCCTTTTTTTAGCAGTTCGGCCCGTCTTTCATGGCTGACAGTTCAAGATTTTCAGGGATTTGTTTCTATTTTTGGCTGAGGTGGTTGAATTCGACCTCATGAGCCTGGGGAGAGTCTGTTCTATATATTGTAATAAGTCAAATGTACAAGGTTTGATTAGTTTGGACATGTTAGAATAATGAAACCAATTTTGTAAAGCAGCTCACAGAGCCACAATCCATCAAATGTAGTAATACAACTACAACAGTTGCAGGATTCTTGTGTCACTCATGTTGGTGAAGTGTTTCTCACTGTAATTGTGTTTTCTTTGTCTTCAAATGTGTTTCTTTTCTCTATTGTTTTAAAAAGAATCAAGTTCGGGATTTGTTTTAAAATACCATGTTCCAATTTAAAACAATATCAATGTTTTCCACTAAAGATTAATCTCAGAATTCTCAGTTGTTATGTGTTTAATTGGATTTCTTAATCCGTTCCATATTTCCATGCATTAAATCTTGAGGATCCAACAAAGTGCCTATCTTTCCCTGTACGTTTTCCTGTAGAACATGTTTTGATTGGACCAGGCCTCTTTGACTCCATTGACCAATGGCCTTCCCTTCCTGTTCCAGCCAACCAAATTTAAAAAAAAACAAACCTCTGTACTTTATAACTAGCCTAAAATTCCCAACAAACAAAACTAGATCAGACAAAGAGAGCCCTCTCTAAGTCCTAGAGGGCTAGATCTACGACTCAAATCAGTTTGATGTTACCTCAATGATTGCTTGTTGGTGCAATTATTTGCATAATATATTACCAAACATAAATTATCAACTGGGATTCGTAATCAGTAGAGTTGATGCACTATATGTGCCGATAACAGATAGGTTCATATGTATGTTTAGCATAACTTAGATAAAAAAACCAACAATAACAAAATACTTTGTTTTTAAAGATAATACTCTTCACATAATTTAGAAATTAGGAAGCAAAACTTGCAATCATATACTCAAAAGATTTTTCTTAGATAATGTCTTGTCCATTTACAAGCTCATGAAGTAGAAAGATGGACTTTGAATCTGTTATTTGTAGCTACTAAACCAATCAACAATTAAAACTTTGTTTTAGGATGTCTAAATTCTTCTCACAACTTCAAACTTAGAAGAGGAAACTGATAACAAACTTCTCAAACAAACAGTGAATCAAAAGGTTCTTTCTTAGGTAACAAGTCTGTTCATTCTAGGCTTATGAATTAGAGAGATGAACTTAAGAGCTTGTTTCATGTAGCAATCAAAACAATGATTAACAATCAACTCCAATCACTCTTAAAACAAAAATCAATTCTCACTTTGTTCTATTCAATCAAACCTTGTTTAGTACAAGGAACGGTCAGCATGACTGAGAGACTTCATTATAGAACATGAAAATGAGAGATAAAGTCCTTTGGATCTTGTACCTACCGAGAACACTACAATCACAAACTCAAAATAGCATTTTCTTTAACAATCCCACATATCAAACAATTAAATGTTACCCTACAGAAATAGAAAGAAAACTAATTGTGCACACTGATTCAAAAGAAATCAATTCTATATTTAATCTTTAAAATGCATTTAGAATTATTGACAAAACACAACTCTTAAATTTGCACATTCACGCAATCACACAAAGCATGTACAGGGAGGTTTACCTTAATTGGGACGGTGGGCCCTTAACGAACCAACAAGGTACCTCTAAAGATATTGCAGACTAAAGAACTTTACTCATTCCCATGAATTGCACAAAACAATGTTTGAATTCCTTCAATTGATTAAGTGAATCAGAAGTTCAACATCTCATTTCCCAGCATAACAACATACATCCTTCTCCAAGAACCAATATTACAGCATAGAATTCCTCTCTCCCAGTACTCCTTCCTTCATATTTATATAAGAAAATTCAATGGGGATGGATCAGAACAAATCCCCCAACTTAGAATTCGTTCAAACTGTTTATGCACAAAATCTGGGTTTTTCACCAGATATTACAAATGTGGGTTAAAGATACTTCAATATCTCTCTGTTTTTTGTGAATTTTGAGAAATGATTTATGGGTTTTGTAGCTGGATATATTTTCTAAAAACCCATAGGATGGTTTTGTACGATATTCTTCCATATGAACGAAAATCAAGGCGCAATATGGAAGTTTAGAAATATTTGACGATTTTAGGCTGAGTTGTTCCCCTTGAGCTGGAGATCCACACATGTGAGCTGGGTGAATTCTGACTCACTTGTCTGCATGAAAACATCACTCTGGACAAAACCCATGAGCCCCATATTCTTCTAGAAACATTCAAAATTTCTAAATTATGTCTAGTACAGGATTAGCATAGGCTGGTACCGGAATAGGTGGAGCCTTGGTACCGGAATAGACTGGGTACCAAATCATGCTGCTTAAGAGTCAAAGTGATTATGATCATACATAATCAATCATTTAATGAAATTAACTTAATAAAACTAAACAAATCATGCTTTAATCATAAGTTACCTCTTATGCACATGAACAAGGTCATCGAGTGTATTTATGGAGGAAACAATCAATTAGATACACATGGAATAGGTAAAATAGGCTCAGATATAGGATAATATAGGGCATTAGAAGTGTAAAAATGGAGACTCAACATACCCCCATGCTTAAGTCATTGAATGTCCTCATGCAACAATGATCTTCAAAATTTCACAATTGATGATACTCTTCACTCGATCAAGCATTCCCTGAAGTTTCATCCTTCTTCAGCTCCTAAGTTTTCGTTAAACAATATAAACTTCCTGGATTATGCTTCATACTTCTCACCCATGGAAAAGTAGTTATGACGGAAAAGTGGAGTCATGAGCAATAGATTAGATCTGTTAATGATTTGGCATTAAGTCCTATCCAATCTGTTTTCAATCAAAGTTAAGAGAAAGGGATGGATGTGAATCTAATATGATTATAGGATAGTGACCAAAAGTTTTCAAAATGACTTTGACTTAATAGGCCTACCTGGCTAGATTACCTTTTAAAATAAAAGTGATATAGCATAGTTTTAGATCTCATTTGAAGAGAGGAACACATAAAAGAATACATCCCAAAATGATTAACTTGTTTCTTATCCAAGTTTTTAGAGATGAATCTCTTCTTGTTTAGGTAAGGTGAATTACATATACTGAAGGTCCCACTTCTCATGCAAACCTATTTATTTTAAAGATAGAACTCTAAAGTGTATACTTGAAGGTTCTTAAGAACATCATCTGAGAGATATAAAGGTCATTTCCTAGCATTGATTTGATAGTGATTGCTTCAGAATGAGACCCAAGGGTTTTTGTTCAGTTTTAGGTGTGCCACTTTATGTTTTTCAACTCCCTTTACCCGGCATAGCCCCGCTGCCAGCAAGCCTGTTCAGTACCCCGACAGGTTTACCTTAGTACCATACAAGCATGGCCTTGCTGCCAGCAGGCCTGTTCAGTACCTCGGCGGGTTTACTTGTACTTCCTAATACTTCCTTTTTATTGTATTACTCAAAATATTTAGAATGATGTATACTATTCATTGACAGTTTTTAGAGTATAAGGAAGGCAGGTGGTATGAGAGTGTTTAAGTTACTAAGCACCTAATTAATTGTTTTCAATTATCCCAAGGGTGACATCATCCACTTTTAACTTAAATCTCAACTATTCAATGTATAATGTAACATCTCGGATAATGACTAAGAGATCCCTCTAGTTAATCATATTAGGGTTCTCATGAAAGTTCATTGCGGTTTTGCAAGGGTAGTCCACCACATGAGGTTTTCATCAATACCACCCAATAAAAACTTGTAAAGATAAAATTGGATAAAAACGTGTTTGAATCAACTAGGTTATTATTTGACATAATGGTGTCACCACTTTTCAATGGATATTTCAATTAGCAATCACTTCTTCAAAATGATGAGGTAATAAGACAAGTGCACCCATTATCATATAGAGCTAAATGTGAAAATATCTTCTTAAAGGATAGAAAGGATGATTCATTTAGGGTTGAGTGTAGAAATTTAAGAGGAAGATGTACATGAGAGTAAAAACAATTCAACACAAGATTTAAGTGATCCTTGATAAAAAGAACATGAAAAGATTATCCCATACCTCCAATTACATGAAGTGAAAACAATGTTAAGCACATGACAAAGATCATATCACTTTGGCATCAATACCAGATAAGTAATGGAGTAGGTTTCTACAGTACTGGAAAAGATAGTACTAGAATAGAGCAGGGGAAGAAACAAAGTGACATGATGGATGATTTTTGCTCATTCATGGCGACAACCACTTCACAAATGAATTTAGTGATAATATACGAGGATATGTATATGACTGCTTGCAAAATTACATGGTAGGGAGTGTGCAATAATTGAGAGTAACCATATGTTTACTGCATAATTAGTCTAATTTCTTTTAGTAAAACGAAAAAATGTTGAGTTTATACGTTCTATTACTTGAAGCATTTAAATCGAGCAGCAAAAACTTTGAGTATAGGATAAGGACTACCAACATCTCATTACCAGTACTCGATCACCTGAGTACCGGATGGATGCAGGGTTGTGCTTCAGTACTGGAATAGTGCATACCTCCTCCTTTGGTACCAGATGAGCACACAGGAGACCATCAGTGTCGGATGAGCACAGTACCAGATGAGCACAGGAATGTTGTTCAGTACTGGATGGACGTAGACTTTATCCTTTGGTACCAGATGAGCACAGATATGACCATTAGTGCCAGAATAGCATTGTAACGACCCTAGTTAAATAGTTCATGGGGATTTTTAAATATAATTAATTAGATATTCAATTGTCCTAATATGGTTTTAATTAAACAATGATTAGTATTAATAATATTAAATATTTATTTATTTATTAATTAATTGTTTATAACTTTTGATTGATTAATTAATTACTTAATTGATTACATATCACATTCAATGACATGGGTAATAAATTTAAGGGCTTAATAATCTTAATTTATTTAATTAAATGCTTTACGTATGCAGGGGGGATAAGACATTAAAGAAAGGGATAAGATATTAATGAAGGGGATAAGATATTAAATAAGTGGGGGATAGGATAATAAAGGAGGAGATAAGGAAACTAATGAGGGGGAGGAGAGTCGATGAAGGGGGATATGACGGGGAGGATTATCATTTTTGGAGGGGAAGCATTATGGAAAGGGGGGGACTAGATTTCTGTTTGGATATTTTCTGGTGTAGAGAGTTTGATATTGGGAGTTTCAATGAACCATTGCAGGGGCACCGGGTTGCTGGGGGTTTTGGGCACGGGGGCCAGGATTCCTTTCGGTATCCTGGAGCTAGGGAGCCAGACAGGCTGCTCCTAGCTGGTTGGGAGGTTAGTCGATTTAGGCAAGGTTCGGTCAGTGCATTGGGCTGGGCAAGGAAGGAGGGAAAGGACAACCAAATCAACGGGGGAATTAGCATCAGGAAGAGGTAATTTATTTTATTCTGTTAAGTAATTCTTATTCTGTTATGAAATTGTTGTTCATTAATTAATTTAACATGCTTATATGTTGAATGAAAGAAATTACTGAGTTTTTCTGTGTAGAAGTAATCTTATCTGTTAAATTTATGGATTTTTTTTAGACTTAATTAAAATTAGTCTTTACACATGGTATCAGAGCCTTAGTTTGAAATCTGGGCCTGAGGACCAAGCTCCAACTCCACCTCTGCCTAACCTGCAAGCCAAGCACAATTTTTTTTTTAACAAAGATATATATATAAATAATTTACACATTAAAAATGTACTAGACATAATAATATACTAATTGAAGTGTTAAATAAATTTTAACACTTGTTTCAAATAAGCCAACCTATGTACATACATACATACATACATACATACATACATACATACATACATACA
>JASDQU010502975.1:45660-57039 GCA_032191745.1 Picea mariana | reverse complement strand
CTAAGAAACTCTTAATTTCAATTTTGAAAGTGTGAATATTAGTATTTCTAAAACACAAAATTGGATTTTGAAAGTGTGAATATTGGTTCTTAAAAGTGTGAACTTTGATTGTGAAACTGTGAATTTTGAATACTTTATATTCCAAAAGTGTGATTTTTTATTCTAAAACTGCAAATTTTTTATTCGGAATGTGTAAATAATGAAATCCATAAGTGTTAATTTTTATTTCAAAATTGTGAATTTCAATTCCAAAAGTGTGAATTATAATTGCTACAATGTGTTTAGATTTCAATACTTTGAATTTTTTTCTAATATACATCGTAGGCCTAATGGTTAAGAACGTGTGTTTCCTCCTAACAGGTCACATGTTCAAATCTAGAGGGGGGTAGGGTATGTATACCTCTATAGACTTTAGCAATCAAATCGTTGCACGGAGGATGTCCGTTGTCCCACAAACAAGGGGGTGTCATACACCAATTTGGTGTCTGGCTTGATCGTGACCTTAAAATTAGAAAGAAAGAAATATCTAAATCCAATATTAATGTACAATTGTGAACATGTTATTTTTATATCTACATACATAATATTACTGTCATTTCCATTGCTAAATATATAAAGACTGAAGAGATACAATAAAATAAAAATAAGTGATAAAAATGATTGCATTGCAGAGTTTTACCTTTTATAAATATTTAAGGAAATGTATATAGTAGGGTTCCAAATAAACAAAATGACTACTATGAGTCCATCCTTTTTACCAACTTTAATTTTTTAATAATTTATCAAATATATCTCGAAATCACAATAACTTTCTACAAAAACATCAAATTCCAGGACTATATTATCCAGAAGAGAAAGAGTACGACCAAAGCAGACATAACCTGAGGCTGAGAATGTATGTAATCTAGTCATTGTCGGGTGTCACAGATAACCACTCATTTCAAAAGCTAGCAGTAAATACAGATTAGTTTCGTTAACAACCGATTTTGACAAGTGTCACAAATACCCAATCATTATAGAAGCTACCAGTAAATACGGATTGGGATTGGTTTTGTTGAAGATTGATTTTGACAAGAAACCACCTACATTAAGGAAGGAGAAAATTATGCACCATCAAGTCAATCATTATCGACCTACATTAAGGAAGGAGAAAATTATGCAACATCAAGTCAATCATTATCAACCTACATTAACACTATTACATATAGGCTAAAAAATCGACAAACTATTACGACGATTGTGATAAAATCATTTTTTTTGTCGAAAAAAATTAAAAAAAATGAAATTTTACTGTTTTTCTTTTAAGTTAGTCCCGATAATGTCGGATTTTCGACGTTTTCTAAGGTCGTCGGAAGTAGGACACCCAGTTCCGACACTTTAATATAGCCTTTTGTAGGTCAACATAACGGTCATTGACTTCGAAATGGTCAACCTTAATTTAGGGTTATAGTCGTCGAAATTTCGACGATGGCGAATCTATAAATTAGTTAATTCGAACCGAATTTCGACTAATTTGTTATAGTTGTGGCATCTTTTATGTGTTATAGCTCTGCTAATGTTCGTTTTTATGTGAAGGTTTGCTTGTTGATTAAGAGATCGAACTGATCTTTGATCTACAGAGCTTAGTTTTGTGATCATTGTTCAAGGCATGCAAGAGAATTTTAGACTTTGAAGGTTAGTTAATTTTTTTTTTCTTGTCTCTTTAATATTTTATAAGCTTATACGTTTAAGTAGATGTTATGTCATCTGTGAACATGCTAATTTTTCCATGCTTATATGTGACTTGATATCTTTCCCTAGTTCTATTATGTTGTTTGATTATGTTACTTGGTTATGGTGAAGCTTTGAAGCTTATGTGGTAAAATATATTGTATGGTTTGGTCTATTGCATTTTAAGAATTGAATAGATCTAGCACATCATCACTGAACTTTATAACATAATCGTCTCAATATTTTGGTTGTGGAGAAGAATGTGGAGATATTATGGACAAGGTGACGAGAGATTTTATTTCCCTTGCGCTAAATGCGGGAGCACAAAAGTCAGAAGAATTTTAATACAAACAGTTGTAAGACATTGCAGAACCCATGGGCACGTTGAAGGTGGACCGAATGAATAGTGTCCCTTGGTAAACTATATATTCATTATTATATCTTTATATTGATTGTATTTATAAAATTTTATATTGTTTAAATATTTCTTATGCAGTACACTAACTTTGCATGATTGTTTGTAATTATAAAGTCAGGCTGGCCCCCTAAGCATCCGAAAGCGCCAAGTACTGGCAGAAATGATGTTTTACTAGAAGGTGGCGAGGAATTTGGAGTGTCGAATATTGAAGAAGATCAATTTAATTATCCTATGGAAGAAGATGACAATAATAACAATATAGTTGAAGACGATGGGACAAATGAATTGATCCAAGACTTGTTCACTCGACCGGATGAGGATGATGATGAGGACATTGGTGATCTTGACGTACCTTTGCTAGAGAAGGAAGAAAAACCACTTTATGAAGGTTCAAAATAAAATCTTCTTTCTGCTACATTATTGTTGGTGAACTTAAAGGTTTTGAATGGTTTGTCAAACAGTTGTATGACACAGATCCTAAGGTATGTAATATGGTTCATCATCACGTATACATAAAGGTTGATTTATTTTTATTGTTTTTAGTTTTAATTAATGGTTGAAATAAGAATTAAATATTTACAAATTATAACATTCCTTACACTAATTACTTATTTTTTATGTCGTAGATTGTTAGGTGAATTTATGTTACCATCGTCAAATATTTTACCTCGCACATACCGAGATTTAAATGCCTTTATGAAAGAAATTGGAATGGAGTATCAAGCTATAGATGCATGTCCCATTGATCATATTATATACTATGGACAACATGCATCAAAAACAGAATGCCTGTAGTGTTAGACCTGTAGATATCGAACTGATCAACTAACAAAAAAGGTGCCTCATAAGGTTCTTCGTCATATTCCCATAATTCCATGTTTGCAATGAATGTTCCGGTGCAAAAGCATAGCATAGTTTATGGATTACCATGCACATAATAGAAGTGGAGATGGTTTTCTTCGAATGCCTACAGATGGTTATGCATTTAAGGAAATTGAGGAAAAATTGCCAGTTTTTAAAGATTTAAACCTCCTAATGTTAGGCTTTCATTGGCCGATGACGGTGTTAATCCATTTGGGGAGCTCAGGTCTATTTACTCAGTGTGGCCAATTTTTGTTATCAACAATAACATTCCTCCTTGGATGTCAATAAAGAGGGAGCACATAATGTTGACAATGATTGTTCCAGGTATGTAATGTTATCATTAATTTTCTAAATGTAAGATTTCATTTGTATTTCTTGTGTCATAATATCTTGTATTTATTTGTTTACTTATATATGCACATCACGTTAGTAATTATGTGTAATTTCAAACAATTAGGTAAGTACCAGGTTAAAGATAGGAATGTATATATCAAGCCTCTCATCAATGAGTTACTAAAGTTATGGGTCGGCATCACTATGTATGACGTTTGTAAACCAATAAGGCAGAAAGAATTTCAATTCCGTAGAATACTTGTATGGACAATTCATGATGCCCCAGGACTAACACATTTTTGTGGTATGTAACGATCCATTGCACTTTAATTATAGTATATAATTATTTGAAGATACCATGCTGCATGTTTTTTTAAATAATCCCCTTCGTATAATTGACATAATTATTAATCCAACTTTTGTAGGTCTTCAAACAAAGGGTAGATTTTCATGTCCATTTTGTGGTCCTCAGATCAAATCTCGACGTTCAAAAACTTTAGGAAAGCAGGTGTTTGATGAGTATAGGCACTTCCTCTCTAAGAACCATAGGTATCGTACTATTGAAAAACATCTTTTCAATGGGAAATAAGAGACTGGATTAAAACCATGAAGAATGACACCTCACCTATGGAAGTTGGAATATAAAAAAAGTCATCGAGATGGTATATTGCAATTTGTTTATGTAATATTGTATATGTAATGTTATGAATTTTTATTTTATTGAATTTATTTTATGCTTCATCAATATTGTCATGAAGGTATTAACAATGGGCTCCCACGAGGAATGAAAAGTTATCCCTCTCAATTCATGAGGTTTCCCTACTATCAGGACCTAAAAATAGCTCATTTGTTTGATACAATGCATCTCGGGAAGAATGTGACAGAAACATTATGGCGAATCATAGATGGTAGGAGGGATAAAGAAAAAGTTATCAAGATTTGTAGTGACATTCAGGAAGCCAATCATGCAATGCAAAGTGGGATCCAATCCAATAGTGATGGAGATCGAAATAGCCTTCCCAAGTTATTAACAGAGCAACAAAGCAATGGTGTAAAAGAGGTCATTCGGAGAATAAAATTTCCCACGGGTTTTTCTTCAAACATAAATAATATCTTAACAAAGAAAGGTGAATTTGGTGGGGTAAAAACACATGATTAGCATACCTTCATTAAGGTAATTATTTTTCTATATATATATTTATATTGGTATACATCTTTTTAGTTTTGTTGTATTATACTTTAGAATCAAATAACTATCGATTTTGATTGTTACAGTATGTTCTACCTCTATCTTTCCCAAACCACTTCGACAACAACATCAAACAAGTTATATATGATCTTGGCAAATACATGAGGTAAGTAGTAAATTATATGCAAATTGGTTTTTCCAATTTGTTATTCAAGATATTAATGACATATATTTTACTTATAATGTAATAAATTAATTTATATGTTTTTTTGAAACATGGTACTTGCTTGCAACATCAACTATAGATGGTTGTCATTGAAAGAAATCCATCAAGAAGATATAAAGTATTGGAAGAGAGCAACTCCTCGGCTAATGTGTGAAATGCAAAAGTATCTACCTTCAACATTTTTCAATGCACAAGAACACTACCTCATACACCAAGTTGAGGAGATTGAATTGTGTGGACCAGTACACATAAGGTCAATGTTGATGGTGGAGAGGCACCTGAAATCATTAAAGGATTTGGTTAGACAAAGAGCATGTCCTGAGGGTTTTATGGTGGAGGGATATATGCTATATCAATCGATGGTGTATATTAGTCAGTATCTTCCTAAATTATCCAAAAATATGCATGTGGATCGCATTTGGGATTTAAACTCCATTAAAACATTTGAAGGGGAGCACCTGTTGGGGAAAGGTAGAATGACGCAAGTGAAAGGTAATTAGGTTTATAATACATCTAACTTTTCCTTTTTATGTGTATCGTAATTATTTAATTTTTATGCTTTCATAAATTATTAATATTTTATACCTTGCTAACTAACATATATTGGTGAATTATGATTTTTTGATACAGTTGGTATAGAGTGGGATGCACTACATATATACATTGCAAACAATCTTGATTGGATGAAAGTATGGATTGATAGATGCATACAACGTGAAGGTAGGCTATCATGGGAATGAGTGTCTACATTGGTAATAGAAGCTCATCGTAATGGAGATACCAATCTTACGCAGCAGGAAATTGATTTAGCACATGGTTTGAAAGATAAACAGGCAAGCATGCTATTCATCCAATATAATTTCATTATGTTATTTCATAAATTATTAATGTTAGTGTCGATGTGTTTGTCCCATCCATACATTACAAGTTATGTGAAATATGTTTTATGTGTCTGACATATTGCAGTTGAAACATCACATGGCTATGTGGTGCAATGGTCGTAAATTTTGCATCAAAAAGTTGGACGAAAAGAGGAAAACTTTTGATTGTGGGATAACTGCAATCTTCAAGGTCACTAATGTTTCTTCTAGAAGTGACAGATGTCCCAAAGTCTCTGAAAATAAATATTATGGGTATTTGGAGGACATACTTGAGTGTGACTTTAAATCCTTCAAAATAGTTTTGTTTGACGTCAAATGGTGCAGGCTACGAATGAATGAACGTGATTCTGATAGAACTGTTATTCTACATGATAACGGATTTACCATGGTTAATAGAAGGTCATTTGAGCCAGGAACAGATCATTATGTTCTTCCAAGCCAATGCGAAAAAGTCTTCTACTCAGAGGTTCTAGGTAAAGTAGGTTGGTCATTTGTTGTTAGGTATGATCCAAGAGGAAGGCCAGTAAAGTATAATATTATAGAGGAAGAAAATGATCTTGAAGAAGAAGATGATGCAAAGGAACAGGTAGCCAATGTAGCAGATGTCTCAAATGAAGAGCCTGAAGGAGATGAACCAAATGTACTAGTAGGAGGCAATGCAGATCTTGATGATGATATCCATGATGAAGATATATTTCTTGGAAATGAGTACATTGATGACGATGTTGATATGGCCAATCCTTACAACACCTTATATGAACCAGATGATATGGATGTTCAGTTCAATGAATATGATCAACTAGAATATTGATGAATGTATTGAAATGTTGAAATATTGTATATATAAGGTTAGAAGAGAAGGGAAAGTGGGCACAAGTGGCAAGGGAAAGCTTAATTTGGAGACACTTTCTATTCATTCGAGTACACTACGTCAACCAAGGACAATACAAATCATGTAAAGGAGGTACGTATTCTTTACTTATTATTTATTATGTTTCTTGCTCAAAAAGTTCTAATTGATCTCGTGCCTTAGAATTTAACAAGACTAGTTGATGTAGGAGAGATTCTTTGTGATTACGAAGAGTGCACTCTAACCTTTGTTGGAGGTTCTTTAATTGAAATGGAGAAAAAATTAGACTGATAGCAATATGGTAAGGCAAAAGGTTTGGTGTAGTACTCCATAGGATACAAAAATCCCTCTTTTTCATTGATTTCTTAATCAACACCATAAAAATACTAGAGGCGGGCAACAATGACATGTGAATGGGGCCAACGATGAAATTTTTTCAAACTGTATCTGTATGCATTGAAATTTGACATGAATAGGTTATTCTCATGCCTTAATGATATGGGAGGGTTTCTGGACTCAAATTTGAATCACACACCCACTTTCTCCCATCATCAATTCATCATGTAAACCATAAACCCTAATTTTCTTTCAAAGTACACAAATTGGTTGATGCAAGTTTTAAGTTTTCATCAATCTTTCTTCATTTTTCTTTCAGGTTCTACATTAATGTATATACAATGTATCCATGTCATAGTTTTGATGAAAAATCCCTCTTTTTCATTGATAACTTAATCAACACCATAAAAATACTGCCTTACAGTACTAGATGTGGGGGCATGTGTAATGTCGAACGAATTTTACAAGGAACAAGGAATGGAAATTGTACTAGGACTAGACATGGGCAACAGTGACCTGTGAATGGGGCCAACGTTGAAATTTTTTCAATTTGTTTTTGTATGCAATGAAATTTTACATGGGTAGACTATTCTCATGCCTTAACGATATGGGAGGGTTTCTGGACTCAAATTTGACACACACCCACTTTCTTCCATCATCAATTCATCATGTATATATTTGATTCTAATTTTCTTTCAAAGTACACAAATTGGTTGACGCAAGTTTTAAGTTTTCATCAGTCTTTTTTCATTTTTATTTCAGGTTCTACATTAATGTATATACAATGTATCTGTGTCATAGTTGTGATGAAAAATCCCTCTTTTTCATTGATTTCTTAATCAACACCATAAAAATACTAGAGGCGGGCAACAGTGACATGTGAATGGGGCCAACGTTGAATTTTTTTTAAACTGTTTATGTATGCATTGAAATTTGACATGGATAGACTATTCACATGCCTTAATGATATGCGAGGGTTTCTAGACTCAAATTTGACTCACACACTCACTTTATTCCATCATCATATCATCATATGGGATTAAAGGTATATACCATCATTGAGGGATGAAAACAAGTGCCTTAGGCCCGAAACGAAGCTTTCATGTGTTTAATGGCCATGAACAAGGACTCCAACTAGGAATATGGGCACCATTAGTATGTTTTTAACAATAAGAATGGGTCATAATAACTCTACCATGACTAGAGAGGGAAAAAAGGGCCTTAGGTCCTAAACATATTTTCTTTGGCTCATTGGCCATTAACATATATTCATGTAGAAACATCCACAACTAATCAAGTGTTGAGGATGACACTTGTTTCAAAGGGAGGGGCATGTTAAGCCCTATATATTGAGATATTACATTTCTATTGTTATATTAGTGTTGTCATTATTGGTCGACTAGGTCCTTTAATGGTTGGCCAAGCCCCTTAATTGTAATTGCACCCTTTGTCTCTTATATACACCAAGGAGACATAGTTTTAGAGATAATATCATCCTATGCATTTGTAATATTGTAAAAGGAGGTTGCCCCTAGAAGAGGCTTCCCATTCATTTGGTCTCTTTCATTCTCAAGTTATCAAGTGACTTCTTTCTAATTTTATGCTATTTGGGATATTTGGTACATAACAAGGGGTCAAAGGTAGAATAGGTAGGCGATAAGGAGAACCACCCAATTGGACATAGATGACATTAAAGAGATCATATTGTTACTATTATTATAATTATTATTATCATGCGATGAAAGAGCAGTAAAATAGGTAGAGGTCAAGAAAAAAGGTGACAATACATAGGTTGCATTAACCACTGGGATGCAACGATTGTCTGATCATTGAGATATTATTTATAGGATCATTATTATTGACCAATAACGTATGGATTACTTTCTTATCAAATGTGGATTAGAGAATATATGTTTCAACAATCATTCATTTTTTGTACCAATAACTTGGGAACATATTTAGATCTATTAGAGATAAAGCATGTACAAGGATTGCCAAAAATGTTTTGGTGATGAAAATAGATGATGTGAATGAAAAGGAGTTCAAGGGGTTCATTGATGAAACTATTAACCAATATGGTCATTGTATGTTTCTCTAGTTTCCATAGATATCCATAGTCACGATTTGGTTTACAAGGAACAAGTATTCTTCCACTTTTTAAATTCAATGAATAGTAAACAATTACTAATTATATTTGCAATGGGTCATTTAGTCAACAAATTTGGCTTGGGATATAGTTTTTTCTTTGCAAAAGTAGGCAATGCTTCAAACTTCACACATATGATTGTTAGTGGCCACTAGTGCACGAGAATATTCTTTTCATATTGTAATGAATCAAAAACCATGAGTCATTTCAAATTAATCATCGATGGCCACTAGCGCACACACTGTAAGTCGAAGCCCTAGCCCCTGCCACTGTAAGTCGACACCCTAGCATCTGTCGACACCCACAAAATGGAGTGAAGACAAATCGACTTGAAGACACATCGATCGAGTACTGTGTAAGAGAAAAGGACGTCACCCAAATCGATAAGTAATGTTTACTTTTTTAACTATAATGGGGTTGGGTTGATCATTGAGCATTGGATGCAATGCATCATTGGTTTTCCCGGCCATATACTCAACCACATTTCCACCTACATCCTCAGCATTGAGAGAAACCTAAAACTCATTTCATGCTGGGATAGAATATCATCAGAATAAATTGTTATTTATTTTTTATGCACAGGGCAAGAGCCGAGATCTCAACTCTGAACCTTGATACATTGTTTATATCGTTGTATAGATTGTTATGTATTTGTTATGGATAGGGTGAGAGCCGAGCTCTCAACCCTGAACCTTGATACATTGTTTATATCGTTGTATAGAAGGGCGAGAGCCAAGCTCTTGACCCTAATAATTGATATTATGATTATATTGTCATATAGAAAGGTGAGGGTCAAGCTCTCAACTCTAAAATATTTCCACATTTCGGATCGAATCTATTGACATCACCTTTATTGGGATCGAATCTGTCTTTATAAAGTGTTAATGCCCATGTTTGAGGTTGTGTATTCATTGAAATTTAGGGTTTCACTCATGGCATCCATTCTCCAAATATTACTCAATGAAAATACTTCGCTTTTCACCTCTGAAACAATTTAGGCAAAGACGATCAAAACTTGATACAAAATATTTAAGGATCGTCAATTGTTGAAGTTTTGAGGGCTAAATATCGAACAAAGTTCATTTTTGTGGCTCATTCGTCATTCTTCATTAAAGGTAATGGGTTGATCTGATTATCATTGGAATGATGTATAAAAAATAAGTCTAGCTTTCATTAGTAGCACCTTTTCCTTCTAATACGAAAATGCCATATATATAGTCTGGTTTCATTTGGATAACTCAAAGCATATTCAAGGTAACTTATAACATTTGAAAAATCCATTCTTCAGTATCTTCAAAACTCCTACATGATAAAAATTTCAATCTAATTATCATTTTCCCAACCTAGCTCGAGATATTAAGTCATATGATTTCTTTTTGATGAAGTCCCAAGCATTATTGGTTTGTACCATATTTTAAAATGTTAAGATTGCATGTTATTTGAGTACTCACAATGAAATTTATTGACTATATTTGCACCAGTTTGGTTCCATTTCTCCTTTCATTTCTAAAAATAAATCTTCAATATTCACTTAGTCTCAAAATGATGATTTTAGCACTGGAATAGTTTCAAATTCTCCCGAAACTTATCGTATAACAACTGGTAAAAGTTGTTTCACCCTAATGAAATATATCTTGCACACTAAAAGTGGGGAGAATTGCTCCTTTTCATGACTCTATCATTCCCATTCTACCCAGAATTATATCCCAACTATATATTATCCTTTTCCGTCCATCCTTCCATTTATATTGTTACTAGATAAGCATGTGTTTCTCATAGCAAAATCTGTCTTTTTTGGATGACAAAAGAAGTCCCCACTTGGCTGAATATGTTCTTAGTAGATAAATAGATCTTAACCTTCAAATCACCGACCATGGAAATGTAAATCTCTATGTTGAGGGGTGGACTACATAAATTATGGCGAGGACAAAAATCTGAAGGAGAAGATAACATGGAAGACACATAATCTCGAGGAAGAGGCAAAAAATATTGAAAAAGAGTTGTAGTGATCAACCAATAATGGCATAGACCATATGCAAGTAATCATAGAATGTGGTGAAGTTGTCAAATCAATAGTAAGGGGAGTGATGAAGTGACACTGGAGGAGTTGAAATATTTTAGGATATGAGGAGAAGAGGCTAGTCATGGGTTGATAGAGAGAGGTTTGGTGTTGGAGAGGAGTATAGCGAGTGGGGAAACTTCTATCGGTTTGGATGGGAAAACCAAGAATGTGCAACATATAGATGCGAGAATTGTTAAGGCCCTAACCCTCATTCATTATTAGTTTATCAATTATGATTAGGTCAGCTCAATGGTAGGTTACATTATGCACACACTATCTCCTATTTATAATAGAAGAGATTCATTTGTATAGGCATATTTTCTTATGCATTGGATATATTGTAAAAGCATGTTTCCCTCTCCTA
>JASDQU010502975.1:16278-29319 GCA_032191745.1 Picea mariana | reverse complement strand
ATTGATTACAACTTGAATCGAATACATACGGACATTTCTATTATGGGGGTGGTAATTTGAAATCTATTATGTTTACTTATCATGATGTGATGTGGTGCAATTTGTAAATTTGTATTCCCATTGTTTGTAAATTTATTGTTGTTCATGATGTTTATTTGTTATGGATTTCTAACACCTAAATCTTATGCACATCATAATCTTAGTGTTCGCATGAGTCATTTCATTTGTTATAGATTTCTAACGCCTAATTCTTGGTAGGTTGATCGTGGAAAAGCACCAGTCGACCCCTCAAAACAGGTAAATTACAGGCAATGCACTTCACTATAATGCACATCATACTCTGTGAGTTTGCATGAGTAATTTCATTTTTTATGGATTTCTAACACCTAATTCTTGGCAGGATGATCATGGAAAATCTCCAGCCCCCCCAGAACAAGCATATGATTAACATTTCTGAATTACATTTAATGTGAAATTTATTATTTGTTTATATAATTGAAAATAACTTTTCTTTCTTGAAATATGTAGTGCACGAGCCATGGTTGTGATGATTGGTTCGACAACGACTTGTTGGATGACCCCAACATAATGGTAACAATCAACAAAATCATCAGAAAAACGAACAGAGAAATCCTTCGCTTGATTGTAAGTAAAGATCAAAATCAAGAAACTAAAGAAAGGATAGAGCAGTGGAAGGAAGACCTTCAAAAATATAAGGTAATAACCATATCTTAAAGTGATTTTCTTTTGGTCGTAAGTTCAATTATGAATGTTTCATGTTTATAACTTTTACATTTTCTAATCAAAAAAACTTTTTCTTTCTTATATAGGATTTTTTGGCTCCAATTCAGTCGGTTTCTGCAGTAGATGTTGGTAGTAGTCATGTTGCAGAGAGTACACCACAACATCCAGCCAGCACGAGCCAACATATACCGACTAGGCTATTCAGCACTCCACCTGCGATTGATCCCAGTCATACTCAGACTGGGTCCACACCTATAGTTGGGGATCATGAGCATGGCATACCCCTTCAACCGGAGGTGGTAGAGCCACACGCAGAAGCTGGTGGCAGTGGCAGTGATGACACTGTCAGTTCATTTCCTGGATCGTCATGCGTTGCCAACACAAGAACAATTTCATGCACTTTTTTGGTGAATGAGAAAGGAGTTCCAATAAAGACATTAAAAATTCCAGGTGGTTTTAATTGTTTTAACCATATTTTGTTGTATATCTAAAGCATATATCATCTTATGTATTATTATTTTCTAATTAATGATCATTTATTTTTGCATGTAGGAAACAACTTGTTTTATAAACACTTGCATGACCAGTCGTTGGAAATTTTTGGTCCCACGTTATGCACGAGGTGGAATTCTCAGAGTATTCACCTCAAAAAAGAAATCTTGGACTACGTTGAACGTATTTTTGGGGTAGATACCTTCGAAAAAAGTGAGGTCTCCAAAGCGGTGGGCCTATATTTAAAATATATACATTACATGTATAGGGTTAACTTGCAAAAGAACCCTAGGTATGAGAATCCACTCATTATTCCTAAGAGGGAATGGAAGGTTTTCATTGAGGATGCAAAGGAGACGAGATTGAGAAAAGAAGGAAGAAATCCACCTGGTCCAGGAAGGTAAATTACAATTTGAATTCAATACTTTTAGCTTTCTTTATTTTTAAATACAATTGCGGCATATAACATACTTGAAATTTTTCATAGGCTCCCTGACACTTTGAAAGCCACCAAGGCAAGGGTTGAGAAACATGGCCAACACAGACTAGGCCAAGGCGGCTATTTGAAGTTACAGGCACAAATTGTAAGTAATCAAACATCTTAACAATATTATTAGTTATATCGCCTTCGAGGTTTATGGTAATTCATGGGGCAACCAATAACAAATATCAATACTCTTATGCAATATAGGGGGACAATTTTGGTACCAAATCCACTACGGAAGACCTTCGACTTGGTTACAAGTATGGATACGAAGCTGTTATTGATCACCAAAAAAGCTTGGGACAACCGCCAAGATGCAGTGTGCATGAGATGGTATATTATAAAAATCTAACCACAATAACACGGTTTCATTACCTTTAAAATACATTCTCGTTTGATATCATCCAATAATTTTATATGTTTCTCTATTATTTATAGTAGGGGAGCAACAATATTTCTGAGCCCATCAATAGTACTGCAGAACAGTTTGTTGATAGTAGAGAGCAACCACAAGACGTTGCTTCCGTGCAACTCCATGAAAGTGAGGTGCAGCCTCCTGACAGTGAGGTGTAGCCTCCTGAAAGTGAGATGCAACCTGATCCTAACATAATTGGGTTGGTGCAGCCCCATGATGTTGCTGCACATGAGAGCCACGATGGTAATATAGCTGTATATTAATCATATATAACTTAATAATTTCATACTTATGAATTTTGGGATTCTATTTTTTCTTTTTACTAATTCAATTATGATTGTCTACTTTTAAATTTTGTGGTTTTAGTTGCAGAGCTTCATGACATACATCGATATCCTCTAACATAAGAGGAGCACAGGGCAGGTAACTTATTACATTCCAGTCGTATTTTTTCTTATTAATGAACTAAATCAATCGTATTCAATAACTTTCCTTATAAGTTTAATATTTTTTTTCGTTGTAGGCGATGACCCGCATCTGGTGCCTCAACGCCATGAGTACGTAACAAGGAATGCAATGCGTGTGAGAATGCAAGGACAATCAACAATAAAAGAGCACGCAGTAAAAGAAGATGACATAGATATTGATGAAATACTTAGGAAATTAGCAGCAAGTCGTGCAAAGAAAAAAAAAACCTGGTACTGATGTATAATATTATAATACCGATCATTTATAATAAAAAAAAATTCACATATGCTTGTCAATATTAAGGTCTTGCATACCTTTTTTTTTGCTTTGCCTTTCAATGAGTTCTTGATAAATTTACTTTTCCGTGACATTTTTTGAATATTTTTAATGCATATTATCTAGTAGATAGTGTTATTTTGCTTTGCCTTTGACCATTTGACCCTTGGATTAGAGTAGAAGTAATAAATTATGTTCAAATTATGAATTGATATTCAATCTCTATCAATGGTTATCTTCTTGATGTGATCTGAAATTTTTTGTTATATTTCTATTATCTGCTTTTTACCCTTATGTTTAGATCCGATCTGTAGTAAGCATATTGTGAGAAAAAATATTAAATTTCTATCTACTTTAAGTTTTACATCAAATATATCAGTTAGATTGGGTATTGGGGAATTGAGGGTGATGTGAGGGGGGGGAGGGGCCATAAGAGCTTCCACCTTCACGTGGTTGGCCCTGCTTAGTAGAGAATAAATTAGGAATTGGCTAATCTTGGACCAAACCTCTCTCGATCCACTGGAGCAACAACAAAGCCAATGTTGACTTCGTTGTTGCTTCGTCAGATCAAGGGAGGTTTGCTGCAAGATTAGACGGCTCCAATAAATTATTCTTGAAACCAAGAGGAGCCCATTCAGGAGTTATTTCTAGTTCTATAACTATCACGTTTGTAGTTTGTTCTCAGTGAGTAAGTCGATGTTTGAATCTAGGATGATGAGGGGCTACTCCAAAAAAAGGATCATAAGGTGCTTGTAAGCATTGTCAAGGTATGTTCTGACATTCTCAATTTAGTGCATCTTAACGTATAGTAAATAATTGGAGTTGAATAATTTTTTTTAAATACATATTTTATTTAATATTCTAGATTGTCCAATGTAGTGATCTATTATCTTGAGTAGGAATATCCTGGAGGTTAAATATGTCCATTGAATAATCTTAGATTTTTTTTTCTTGTCCAGGTTTGTCTTGATGGAAAAACTATTGAGCATGAAGCAACTCATGGCACTGTAACTTGGAGGTGAAACTAGCACAAATAAGGGGTTTGGTCTAGAAGTTTTAATTATATATATGATGCATCATTGTTTTGAAGGGTGTATTTTTCTTTTATAATCTCCAAAGTAATGTTTCATAAATCACATAGTTATATAATTTCTTAATTAACTATTGAAGGTTAGACAATATTTAGTGATTAGCTTGTTTTCAATTGTATATGTTGGCCATATGTTGAAATTGCAAAGCTTATTCTATTATATGGTCTAGTTATAGAATTTTCCTTGTTACTCCTTTCTTCTTTTAAAACCCTATTTTATTTTATTTTCATAGCAACCCTGTCCAATGTGCTCAAAGGCTATCAAGTTGTAGCACGTCGATTTCTATTTTATACACTGAAGTTGAGCTATAAGTGGAGTTTGTCTTTTGTAAACGATTTTGTGATTTAATTTTGTGTTGATAAAAATTAATGATTGTTACAATGGTTTATTCTCAAGATTGTTTTGATTCGCCTCGGGGTAAATATATACTTCAGAGTTGGTAGCTATCACAATTTTTTTGTTTGTATCTAGAGTATGGTTATGGCCCTTATTTTTTATTTATCTTTTAAATCCTCTTATGTTTTTCATTGGCAGTCCCGTCCATGAGTTTTAATACCGACTCACAGAAAAGTGGATTTGGGATCAAAAGGATATCAAGTTGCAGTGCGTCTATTTCTATTTTATACTAAACATTGTTTTGATTCTCCTGGGGCTAAATATGTAATTCCGACAAAATCTGAATTGGCCTCCATTGCAATTTTTTGTACAATTTCTGGGATGTGATATTGTTCCCCATACCCATAAGGATCGATATGTATTTGTTTAAATACTTATAATTTGTTTAATTAGCTATTGAAGGTTAGAAAATATTTAGCTATTGAAGTTGTTTAGTGACAATTGAAGTAATTTGGTCATTGTTGTATGCAGGTTTTGAAGAACTTTAAGCCTAAGAGTCCATGACTGAGACTTATACAAGACAAGTGAATTCTTCCAAAAATCTCCTCTTCTAATTTCTCAGGCGTAAAATCAGAGTGTCCATGGTTGAGACCTATACAAGACAAGGGAATTCTCCAACCAAAATCAACTGATTTTTCACCTGAGAAATTAGAAGAGGATATTTCTAAAGAATGTTGCTTGGTATAACAGATTGTTCTTGGCAAAAGCTGAATGGTAAGGAATTGATAAGAAGGGTAAGGCATTGATGAGAGTTTGTAGAGTTTAGAGTGATAAAATCTAGTTTTATTTTTATTAGATTTGTAAGGCATTGACAAGAAGGGTTTTGGCTCTGAAAGTTACAGTGTGAAAAAAAGAAGCACTTCCAATAGATTTCTATGATTTGAGAGTTGAATTTTTATAGGATTTGCATTGGAAGGTTGAGAAAATGAGATTGGTCAACAAAAACTTCATTGATGATTACTTGTTCCTAGACATGAAGCCTATCTCGATTACATTCCATTTGAGTTTAGTGACATTGCCATAGTTTGGAAGCCTATGTTTGAACCTCTCTGTAAATATAATTTTTTGGTGTTGCATGACTTGTTGGTCTTTGGCATTACATATGGATTGAATGGGAATACCCTATACATGTGCAGGATGTACACATTTTAACAAGGTTGTCTATGGAGGGGGAATATGTCTCCCATGCATTTCAAGTTATGAGGAAGCATGGTCGCAATAAGGATGAATCTAGCCTATATCACAAGTATGGTACATATAGGGGAGGTTTTGGTGCCATCATCTCATTGATTATTAACCCCGAGGGCCATTTTGCTTGCTAGTTGATTGAAATCCATCTCATGTGTAAATACACCAAGGAATAATTAAACCTGGATGCCCAATTTGTCACTAAATTATGTGTGCAGGGAACTAAATTGAAATGGTTTAAGTTATTAATAGGTGAAGTCTTTTAGTCATGTGCTAATCACCACACATAATCCACCTAATTCATCTTTGGCTATCATTTGAACATTGGGTTAAAGGAAGCGTCTCATACATATTTATGTAAACAACTCAAGGTTGGTAGAGTAATTCGACAAAGAATTAACACCATAACATACGGATAATCGGTAAAATCTTGAAAATGATTTGTTGGTGAACTGAGGACGCAACATAAGCATGAAAATGATATATTGAGTCAATTCATATCTATGATCAATCCATGAGGACAAAATGAACCGATACACAATCGTGATTAAAAGAGAGTTAAAACATGAGCATTATGAATAAAGAATAAAGAGGAAAAATGATATTATTTAAATTTTAATATTATCATTTAAATGAAAAGTTACAATGGTTCAATATCAAAAGACACAATGTTTCAAATTCATACCAGTTGGAATACTATATAAACAAGAAAGAATGGTGAGAAGAGGGTGTCTTGGTGGATTAAACATATTTATATATAACAGATTGAGTGGAAGTTCATTCTATCAGGTTGGTGCTTATTTACAAGCTGAGTCTTGTTATGAGGGTTGGATTCCTCACATCTTAGTTGAATCTGAGATCAACAACCTGGGACTTGTTATGAGGGTTGGATTCCTCACATCTCAGTTGGATTTGAGATCAACAATTTGGGACTTGTTATGAGGGTTGAATTCCTCATTTCTCAATTGGATCTGAGAACTACAAGTTGTGTCTTGTATCAGAGAGTTGGATCTCTCATATTCTGTTGAAATCAAAGACATTAAAGAATTATTTTAATATGTATTTATACAAGTTAAATAAATAAAATAAAGATATAATATCTACTTCATACAGTTTTTGTTTTAGATGTTTATGAATAATTAATTGAACTGCATATCTTTTTCAATTAATTGAGTTAGTATATGAAAGTGTGAAAAGTAGCCAAAATTTCTAGACATTGATTCACCTGCCCCCTCTTAGTGTCAAGTGTACATTTCAACAATTGATATCAGAGCGGGTGCTTTCAACACAATTTAAACAATGGAAGGTAGATTATGAAGAAATGGATGGACAAATGGCTCTCTCCAGAAATGAAGCTCCCTTAATTGATGGAACAGATTTTTCTTCATGGAGGGAAAATATGAAAACATATCTAAAGTCAAGAGGATCTGGATTTTGGGATTTTGTAGTAAGTAATCCCTGGCACTTAACTACTTCAAAGATAAAAATTAAAATTGCAAAGGAAGAAAGGAGAAACAATTCATTATCCTTAAAAGAAACCAAGGATGGATTGTCTGACCAAGTCAAAGAAAATATGAGGCACTACAAATATGCTAAATAATTGTGGCTCCAGCTAGAAAATTGTCATCAAAATGAAGCACAAGAAGAAGAGAAATCCTATCAAAGTAAGGAACACGACTCAGATAAAGAGGATTCCTGTCAGAATAAAGAACAAAACTCAAAATAAGAGCATTCTTATCACGATAAGGGACACGATAAAGAAAAGGAGAATTACATTCAGATTGAAAAACATAATACAGAGAAAGATATTTCTAATCAGAGTGAAATGTAGGATTTGATGCAAACCTTAGTCAGCAATGAAGAAGACAACCTCATCAAGGAATTGAGGCATAACTCAGTAATCACTAAATAAAAATTACATAATCTTAAGACTGATGTTACAGCTGCAATAGAAGAGATTCGTATGGAACCAAGAAATGGTATACATATTAAAGTTCATGTGGAGGTTCTTGAAAATCTTGAGTACACAACTATCTGCACTCTAGAAGAGTTGGAGAAACTTCAACATAAATATATGTTTCTAATTCAACAGTTAGATCAATATAGCCATGAAGAGTTTGACCAGAGAGTTCATCTAGAAGACAAAGAAAAAGAGATCAGAAGATTGAATATTGAAGTTGATCATCTAATAAAGGAAATAGAAGTATTGAAAAAACATGATAACAAAAGAAAATAAGTACTAAAAGAAACATAAGAATTAGTTAACAGTCTAAAAACTCAACTTGAGGAAACTAAATAAAGTGAATAAGACCTGAAGATCTGGTTAACTAGGAAAGAAAATTCATGCCATGTGTTGGAATTGGAGACCATCAACCTCAAAAGGATTCAGCTAGAAAATAAGGAAGAAATCAAAAGATTGAAAACTCAAAATTTTGATCTAACAAAAGATATGGAAGAGTTGAAGACATAGGAAAAAACTATTAAATGCAAATAAGTCTTGGATGAGACAAAATAAATAGTCATCAATCTAAAGATTCAAATTGAACATGCTAAGAAAGTGGAAGAATCCCTGAAGATTCAGTTAACTAAAAAGGAAGAGACATGTCACATGTTGAAATTGGAAATACTCAATCTCAAAAAGATGATTGAAAAGACAAATAAAACTATAAATTTCGAGAATAGCTCAGCTATCCTAGATAATATTTGGAACAGTGAAATATTGGTTGATGACAAAACTAGTCTTGGATACAATAAAAAAGAAGACAATGACAAGTGGACCACCATTTACAAATATGAGAAAGGATCATCTTTCTCGAAAGGAAAAGGTGCAATTACAAAGCAATTACAATTCATGAACTTTGTTAAGGAAGGAAGCTATAGAAGTAAACACGAAGAAGAAAATCAAAAGACAGATCTCTCAAGCCAAAATAAATTCAAGAATGGAAACACCTTCAATGGTTATTTCTTTTCTTGTCACAACTTTGTCCATAAAGAAATGGACTGCAAGAAACTAGAAAAAAGATATACAAGAGAATCCAAAAACTCAATTAGATGTTGGAGATGCAATTTTGTTGGGAACACAACAAAATTTTGTCATACAATGAGATGTTACAACCATAATAAGTTTGGGCACAAATCCCAAAGTTGCAGGAGTTCAAAATGTCAATCCTTAAATAATTCATTCGAGTGAGGGAGAAAACCTAATAAAATTTGGAAGAAGAAAAGAGATGACAAATATCCAAAAGAACAATTAGAAAGAAAAGGTCCAAAAAGCAGAATTTCTCATAGAAAGATATGGAGAAGAAAATATGAAGGAGAAAGCAAGAAAGATGATCTTTCACCTGAAAATGAAGAAATTAAGAACAAGAAATTGATGGGTGAAGGTCCTAATAAGGAATGTGAAATTCAATATGAAATAGATCAAGCTCAAGAAAGGGATGTCCCTATAAAAGAATATGACATAATCCTAGTGATGTCATAATCCTTTAGCCAAAGAAAGAAAAATCATTGATATGGGGAGTTGTAAAATACAAGAAGGAGAAAATGGACAAAGAAGAGAATTGCCTTAGGGGGAGTATAACCTCAGAGGGAACAAGACAAGATCATATTTTCCATTTTTGTAAAAAGGGGAGAAGAGAAAAAGTAGCAAAGAGGTTGAAGGGGTATCAATCAACAAAGATCAATTGATATTAGCAAAGATCAATTGATAAAAAAATTGGTATTAGATCAATTGATATCAATCCTCAATTGATATTTCTGTGAAATATCAAAGAAGGATAAGAAGCAGATCAAAAAGATCTGTAAGATTCATACTCTTGTTTTATTTGACAAAGGAAAGACAATAAAAACTTAGGGGATTATTTTGGTTATCAAATAAGAAAGTAATTAGATTAGGTTTAAAAGACTTGATCACTACAAATTGGTATCACTACAAGTTGGTATAAAGAAGACTACTTATTTGAACAAAAATATACCAATGAACTGAGATAAGAAGTTAGTAAATTCACAGGGGGGGGAATAGTTAGAACCTCACTCTTTGTAATTGATGTCAAAGGGGGAGAGAGAAGCAATAAAATAAATTTCAACAATTTTTTTTTTGGCATTAGATAGAAAATGAGATCAGTGATAGGGGGAGCCAAGATACAAACTCATTTTGTTTTATAGATATGTTTCCCTCAATGAAAAAGGGGGAGATTGTTGGCATTGTTGGTTATGTATTGTCATTGATGTCAACATGAATCAGTCATGAACAAATTTATACAACATGAATCAGTCATGAACAAAATTATACATAGAAGCAAGGCTAAAGTTTAGGAGAAAAAGCGTCTGGTAAATGTCATCGATGTAATATTCAATCACTGTCAAGGATTGATGATCTAAGAAACACTTAGGGAAATATCCTGATCGTTGGATCGAGTAAAGATGAAGTATATGATAAGCAAGGCCAAAGGCCCGAGATCCCCAATAGCCAAATTCTCGACAACCATTGGATCATGTTAAGATTCTCGGGTTAAATAAGGATTGTTAGATGAAGTCAAGTTAATCGAGGTTTATTCTTCGAGGAATCTCACTAGGGGAGAATTGTGAAGTGTGAAAAATCGAATAACCCGAAGTCCCGAAGGCCGAAATGAATTTGGACCATCCAAGTGGAAGGATATCCTAAGAATTGAGGGTCATTGGATCATCCATGACAGCAGGACCATGCCAGTAGGAAACGTGGCACAATCAGATGGTGACAAGTGTCAAGGTCCAGTTGGTACTTTATGTGTATGAAATTCATGAATCTAGGTGACACGTGGTAGCCACTCAGTCAGTGCCACATCGATAGTGACATCACAAACCACGTCACTCCGGGATTACTAACTTCGAGGATATCCAAGCCTTTGTTATCAACTAATTGTCGAAGGATGGAATCAAGAAGTAGCATTAATCGTTGATCTAATTCAGGAGCATTCTCGACCGTTGATCAACTACAGTGGAAGGATAGAGTAAGCGTAAATCTTGAAGTAATGCTAATCGTTGATCTACTTCGAGAGTGTTCCCAATATTTGATCAATCATAGTGGAAGGATAGCGTAAGAAGAGGTGTTAACCGACATCAAGCGGTCATCACCGCTTTATGAATTATTTGGTAGGTAATCACTCCAGAGGGATTGAACTATCTTAGAGTTTGAATATACCGGAGTCCCGAATCTCCAAAGCTTCAGAGTAAATAACAGATGTCCATCTCAACATCGAATTAAAACACGACTGTTGATTTTGATAAGTGATTAAGCACATGTTTGGCTTAACACCTAGCCACCGTTTGTGATCATATAGAAGTCCCGAAGTGAACGTGAATCATCCACTCAACTGCAAATTAAGTTATGACCGTAGATTTGTTTGAAGCTTTTAGATAAGCCAGGATCGTCCATCCAACAAAATATTAATATTGACCATCTAATCTACTAGTGAATACCATATATGAACTTCGGAGAAATATACTCTGAGAGGATTGAATGACTGCAAAAGATCGAAGTCCCAAAGGATGAAGTACCGAAGAACCTGGTTCCAGTGCCAGTCACGTGATAAGGTAAAGAAGCTAAAGGGGCTAGAAGTAATAATCCCTTGGATGCTTGAATACGGTCCCACCTAGAAGAATAGGGGTGGAATAATAAAACACTAGAAACAAACACTTAAATGGATAAGCCTATGGTTTTGAGCACGGTCATTTGAAATTTGGGTTGAAGGAAGTGTTTCATATAGATTTCATTTATGTAAACAACTCAAGGTTGGTAGAGTAATTCGACAAGGAATTAACACCATAACAATACAAAGAATCGGTAAAAACTCGAATATGATATGTTGGCGAACTGAGGATGCAACAAAAGCATGAGAACGATATAATGAGTTGATCCATATATGTGATCAACTCATGAGGACAAAATGGACCGATACACAGTCATGATTAAAAGAGAGTTAAATCATGAGCATTATGAATAAAGAATAAAAAGGGAAAACGATATTATTTAAAGTTTAATATTATCATTTAAATGAAAATGTACAATGTTTCAATATCAAAAAACACAATGTTTCAAATTCACACTAGTTGGAAGACTATATAAACAAGAAAGAATGGTGAGAAGAGGGTGTCTTGGTGGATTAAATATATTTATATACAATGGATTGAATGGAAGCTCATTCTATCAAGTTGGTGCATGTTTACAAGTTGAGTCTTGTTATGAGGGTTGGATTCCTCATATCTCTATTGGATCTGAGATTAACAAGCTCGGACTTGTTATGAGGGTTGGATTCCTTACATCTCAATTGGATCTCAAGGTGGGACTTGTTATGAGGGTTGGATTCCTAATTTCTCAGTTGGATTTGAGAACTACAACATAGGTCTTGTATGAAGAGTTAGATTTCTCATATTCAGTTGAAATCAAAGATATTAAAAGATTGATTTTATATGTATTTATACAAGTTAAATAAATAAAATAAAGATATTATATCTACTTCATAGATTTTGTATTTTAGATGTTTATGAATACTTAACTGAAATGCATATCTTATTCAATTAATTCAATTAATTTATGCAAATATGAAAAGTAGCCAAAAGTTCCACATACTGATTCACCCCTTCTCGATGTCAAGTCTACATTTCAACATATAATTCATATGCCTCAACATATAACAGGTTAGATATTGGTCCCCTAAAAACATCTGTTATCCAATCTGTAATTATTTATGGCAATTCAAAATCCATAAAAACTCTTTAGATTTATGAAAAATTGTTCAAATAGCAATGTAAATATTGTGATAACTTATTATATTTTAATCATTTTAGTCAAAAATATTTGATTAATTTAAGCCCGAGTTGCATAAGGTTGGTTATTAATTGACAAGCCATATGCATCATATAGTTAGCCAATTAATGTTCATTTTTTTATCTTATCTGTTTATAATATGACAGACATCTGTTTATAATATGATATAAAACGAGAAAATAAATAAACTAACAAAGAACAAAAATAATACAATAAAGATAATGATTGACTTGCTGGTGCATAATTTTCTCCTTCCTTAATGTAGGTTGATAATGATTGACTTTCTTGTGCATAATTTTCTCCTTCCTTAATGTAAGTGGTTTCTTGTCAGAATCAATCTTCTACAAAACCAATCCCAATCCGTATTTACTGGTAGCTTCTGTAATGATTGGTTCTCTGTGACGCTCGTCAAAATCGGTCGTTAACGAAACTAATCCGTATTTACTGCTAGCTTTTGAAATGAGTGGTTATCCGTGACGCCCGGCCACGACTAGATTCCATACATTCTCAGCCTCAGGTTCTGTCTGCTTTGGCTGTACTCTTTCTCGCCTGGATAATATAGTCCTGGAATTTGATGTTTTTGTAGAAAGTTATTGTGAATTCCAGATATATATGAAAAGTAATTTAAAATTTAACATCAGTAAGTTAACAGTTGAGGATAGTTAAGATTTCCAGTAAATCT
>JASDQU010502974.1:67260-77277 GCA_032191745.1 Picea mariana | reverse complement strand
AAAATTGAAAAATAGTCATTAGAAAGCTAACACAATTCTTCACAAGTTTTGTTTTTATTGTAAAGTGAAATTCGAAATAAAAAAAAATACTTTTATATGTCGGAAGTTGAATAACTTGTGAAAAATATAGTTTTTTTTCTCATAAAACAAGCAAAAGTGTAACCCACCTTCATGATTTCACCCCATCATAAACTATACACCTCATGTATGTGCCAACTCATAACCTACTTGTCTCAAACATGTAACCAACATGTACCTCAACCAAAATCCCTCATCAATTTCATTATTCAAATCTGATTTGTAACTCTATAATAGACTCGGTGTATATGATCACATACTTGTAAACCTTCCTTAATTTTGACAACAAGAGATTAGCATTTTCATCAAACTTTTTTTTAGTCTCACATGATTAATTTTTCATTAGTCAACAAACTTAACTTGAAATAATCATAACGATGTACGTGTAATGAATAAAGATCTAAAAATAGTGCTCAATGTTCTTCAATGTATTTAATGCAATTCCTCCATGTTTCACTACTTGGAACCTCTCAGAAAATGAGTTATAGAAAAAATTAGATACCTTGTTGAATTATGGCTTATTCTAGAGAGCGAACTTGTAGAGCATGCCATGCCCGGAATATTTGGTGTATGGATCTAAAAATTGTACATATAATACTAAAGATTGTACTCTAACCAATACATTTGGTCTTACTAAATTTGGATCTGTTATGAATATGTTGTGAAGTTTTTACCCAAAACACACGTTTTAGACTAGTTTCATGACTAGCCACAAACCATATTTTCGACGGAGTGTAACTCCAAAAATACAATGACCCAAAAGATGGAATTTTTATCACAACTACTTGGATATGTTTCCTCAATGACCTCCCAATTTAACAGTCTGAATCATTATAAAAAAAAATTAATTGCGAAAATGGTGAGATGACGCGTAAATAACATACCTTACAAAACATCATCAAAAGAATTTATCCTCCCTTGAATTTTGGCCTTCTTTACTTCACCTTCCCTCTGAAATTCACCTTAGATATCCTTTGGTTACCTCAGTCACTTGTATATATTCAATATGATCAAGTGTGATTAAAATGAGAGAACCTTGTCTGTTATTTATACTTTTATGTAGCTTCATCAAGGGGTTACCTTCTAACCATCTTAAACCATTTCCCTTATTTTAGAGCTAACCCACTTCTAACCACTTGTATACTTCGTAATTTCTCCATTAACTTTATTCTTTAAATAATTTATTTTTTATCTACTTTGAATTATAGTACACTCATCACTTCACTTTATTATCTACCTTCTAAAATCTCTTAAAACACACAAAGGCTTCCCTTGGAACCAATTCTATAAATATTTCTTCCACTTGTTATTTTGTGCCTACATATTCAACTCTGATGTTGTTCTCTGCAACTTGTTCCCATAGAAATTGAAAATTGATTGGAATGTGCTTCATATTGGAGTGCATCACTGGGTTCTTTGAGATAGTGATGGCTCTCTTATTATCACAATATATTGGAATGAGCGCGTCATACTCAATCTATATATTTGTCAATGTTTGTTTCATACATAGAACCTGAGTACAACATCTTGTTGCTGCAATATACTTTGATTCGGTTGTAGATAAAGATAATGTTGATTATTTCCTTCTTAGACAAGATACTAAATAGTCACCCAAGTAGAACGTTGCTCCACTCATGCTTCGTCGGTCATCAATGCAACCATTCCAATATACATCTATGTAGGAAATAAGTGATAGATCATTTCCTTTTGGATACCATAATCCAAACTCCTATGTTCCTTTGAGATATATGAAAATGCTCTCGACTGCTAATAAATGTGATTTCTTTGGTGCTGCTTGAAATCATGCCACCTGTCCAACCGCCTGCATTACATCTAGTTTGGATGTTGTTACATACAGTAAGCTACCAATCATTGAATTGCATTTCCTTTGGTCTATAGAATTTGAATCATCATATTTTCTCAACTTGTAACTGGTTTGCATATGAGTGGTAACTGGTTTGGAATATTCCATTCTGAACCCCTTTAACATTTCTTTGATATACTTAGTTTGAGAAATAAAAATTTCTTGGTTACTTTGATGTATCTGAAGACCTAGAAAGAATGATAGTTCTCCAGGTAATGACATTTCAAATTCATTATGCATATCCTTTGAAAATTTATTGATGTAAAGGTTGATGTCTGCACTTATTTTTTTGAACCCTACATGTTGTAGATATTTATCCAATCTAGAGTACCATTCTCTAGGAACTAGTTGTTCAATTTAGACCTTTTCTTCAAGTTCCCCATTCAGAAAAGATGATTTCACGTCCATATATGTCCATACTTTTCAAGACTCACTTACACAATTGTCCATAATTTTGACTCATATGTCACTGTACTATCATGAAATATTGTACTTCTGCTAATAGAATGCAATGAATCTGTCTACTCAAATTCAACAAGATGCTCAAAGTATGATTCTCTGGTCTGTCTCAGCTACCACGTATACTCCCCCTGTCTATTATTCATATTATATCGGAGACTCTAAGACTAATGGCTCAGAACAATTCCTACTCTGAAGTGTATTCATCGTCATCTTCATTAGCAGATTCATCATCTCTCTGATCTTTGACTTCTTTCTTTCTATGTGTGGATTCATCTTTCACTATAGTGCCTGAAAGTAAAATATCTTGAACATGTTCCTTATTTACCTGCCCTTATTTTCTTTCAAATATTTTAGAAAACTTTCTGTATCTGACATCTTTCATTTTCTCTGTATAATTTTCTTCATCTCATTTTATTTTCAATCTTGCGATCACTGGAACTTGGTCATTATTAACATGTTCTTCATGTTTTCAACAACCATTGTCAACATACCAGCCATGCTTATTCTTCTTATCTTGTAGAGCGAGTGTGAATTCTTCATTTCTATAATGATTCTCCTTTCTTATCCATCTTCTCTTTTGAGTCTCTTGTTTGTGAATTTTTTTGTTTTGTTGTGGTTCTCTATGAGGCACTGTCATTCTACAATCTTTGGCCATGTGTCCAAACTTATTTCACTTGTAGTATTCCACTTCAGTGCTCAATGATTCAAACCTATTGTATCTTCTTCTCTATTTTTCACTAGTCCTTCTTGGATAACCATTTTGTGTATGAATTTCAAATTTGTTTATGTTCCTGCTATTAGCTCTGCAATTTACATCTTTATGTCCAAAATTATTGCATCCATAACATAAACCTAAAAAGATAGTTTGATACCTAGGAGTTGAAGATCCTCTGAAATGAGTTACTCTTATGAATTCTTCTTCTTCATGAGGCCTATTTGTTTATGCTGGTCGTTCATTCTAAAATCTGAATCTTCTCAGTGGAGGAGTGTCCATTTAATCTTGCTTGTAGGTATTCCTATCGCCTTTGATTGCTTATGCATAAATTTTTTGATATGTTTCATGTTATGTTGCTTTGGAGATTGATCCATTTTTTGTCTGATTGTATCCAAGTCTGGATTTGTCATGACTAGACCTTTGACTATTGATAATGCCATCCAAATTTGTTGAGTTTCTCTATATATTTTTCTTTCGAACATCCTTTCTCAATGTGACAATCTCTGCTTCCGAATTTCCAATGATCATGTCTCTTTCTTTTAACTGTTCTTTGAGTTCTTCTTCAATTCTTTTATATTTTTCTATTTGAACCTTCAATTATGTGATGATCTTCTCTAGTTCTTGAATGTCTTCCTTCTTGACTAGTTCTTCTTGTAGCATCTTTTTTTTCCTCTTTTCTCTTCTTACAACTTCTATGGAAGTCAACAATTCTTCTCGGTAGTCAACTTTTGCCTCTTCATATTCTTCTTTGATGTATTATTTATTAGATTCTTCTACTTCCATGAATAGAACTAATTATGTCTCGTTGTAACCGACTTCATCTTCATCTATTGAGAAGATGTCTTATTTGGTGCATAAACTTTTCTTGAAAACTTTCTTTGTGATGCCTTTACCTTTATATGTTTGTTTTCTATTTGAGTAATCTTCTTCATTCCCCTTATTTTTCTTATGAGGAAATTTGTTAGAAAAATGAACAATACCATCAGAATTAAAATAAATCAAGGGAAGCTTACCTTTATATATGTTGTTGGTTCCCTTGCTCAATCTCTTGGCAACATTAATCATTTCTTCATAATCTTCCGAGATGACACTGTTGTTGCTATGTTATTTTTTTTTTCTTTCCCCTTTTCTTTGACCTTTTGGATGCTTTCAAAGCTTCTTCTTTTATATTTGGATTTTCCTGTTCATTTCTCATTTCATATGTTGTGAAGATTCCATGTAGTTCATCCATGATTATTGAGTGTAGATCTATTCTTTCTTCTAGTGTTGATATCTTATGATCAAATCTCATAGGAAGATATCTTAGTACCTTTTGAACAATTACATATTTTTTAATTTCTTCTCACAACCCTATGATTTCATTTACTCCTTCACTAATCGTAAGAAGTAAGATGCAATATTATCATCTTCCTTCATCTTTAGTTGTTCGAACTGACCTCTGTAAGTTTGAAGATTTGTTGCTTTGGCTTTTGAATCTCCTTCATAAATATTTAGAATTTTGTCCCAAATCTCTTTAGTGGATTTACAATGCATAAATTTGGTGTATATTGATTCACCAAGACCATTAAAAAGTGCATTTGTGGCTTTGGAATTATTTTGAATGAGTTTTATTGCTCCTTCACTTGTTGGCAAAACTATTGGTTCTTTGTATCCATATACTATAGATTGCCAAATTTCAACTCCATGTGCATGTATATATGTTTTAATCCTTCTTCTCTAGAATGCAGACATTTTTCAATCAAATTGTGGTATTCCATGTTTATACATGTATTTTCTCTCCATGATATACCTTTCAGTGGTTAAACTAATTTTTGAAGGAACCGACTCTGATACCAATTGTTGGATCTGAGAGGGGGGGTGAATCAGTAATAGATAAATAATCCCTTTTAACCACAACATTAAACAGTTATATCAATGTGGAATTATCATCCAGTAGTTGCAGAGTGCATAAAAAATAAAAAAAAATGAGAAATAATACAGATCCAAAGTACACCCATGTTTTCATGTGGAAACCCAAAGTGGGAAAAAACCACAGATTGTTTCTTATGTATTTAAGAATTATATTCATTGGAAGCACCAACTTCCTTTGTTTTCCAGCTACAACTAGAATGAGGCTCCAACCCCCTATTTTTTCAGGCTACAACCTAAAGAAAGCTATAACTCCCCAATTCTCTGGCTACAACCAGAAGGAGGCTACAACCCCCTAGTTTCTTAGGCTACAACCTGAGGGAATCTCCAAATCCTCAATTCTCTGGCTAGAACTATGAGGCTACATCCCCCTATGTTCTCTAGCTACAACCGAAAGGTGGATACAACAACCCTTCCTTGACCCATGCAACCACCCTGACATAGAAGTAGAATGATGGAACCATGGTCACACTATCATTGTGAGACATGTTGTTGTAAACCTGTACCAATCAACCTATACCAAACAACCTGTAACAAATTGTACCAATAACCTGTAACAACCTGTACAAATAACTTGTGCCAACATGTACCATGCATCAACCTCTACCTCAACATGTACCATAAAAAAATGCATCAACCATGCACAAGACCTATACAAATAACATGTCACAATAACATGTTCAAACAACCTATAATCAACATGTACCATAAACAAGTGCATCAACCATACACCAACCTGTACCATCAATGAATGCATCAACCATGCACTAAATATGTACCAATCATGCATCAAATACACATAAAATGTGACTCATCAAGATGTAACAACGTCATCAAATATACACCTCATGTATGTGTCAACTCATCAACTAGTTGTCTCAACCATGTACCCAACATGTACCTGAACCAAAATCCCTCATCAATTTCATCATCCAAATATGATTTGTAAATCTATAATAGGTATGGTGTATATGATCACATAGCTGCAAACCTTCCTTAATTTTAACAACTAGAGACTATCATTTTCATCAAACTTTCCTTTGGTCTCACATGACTAAATTTAGATTAGTCAACAACCATAACTTCAAACAATCATAAATATGTACCTGTAATGAATAAATATATAAAAATGGTACACAATTTTCTTCAGTTTATTTTTTTTAATTCCTTCAGGTTTCGCAATTTGAAACCTCTCAGAAAAAAAGTTATAGCAAAAATGGCATACCTTGTTGAATTATGTCTTATTCTAGAGAGAGAACTTGTAGAGCGTTCCTCGCATGGAATATTTGTTTTCTGGATCTGAAAATGGTACACAAAATACCAAAGAATGTACTCTAACTAATACATTTGGTCTTACTTAATTGTGATTTGGTATGAATAAGTTGTGACATTTTTACCCGAAACACCTGTTTTAGACTAGTTTCATGACTAGCCACAAACCCTATTTTCCACAGTGTAACTCCAAAAATACAATGACCCACAAGATGAAATTTTTATCGCAGCTACTTGGATATGTTTCCTCAATGGACTCCCCATTTCAAAATCTGAATCATTCTAAAAAAAAATTATTACAAAAATGGTGAGATGAACCGTACATAACATACCTTAGAAAGCATCATCAAAAGAATTTATCCTCCCTTGGATTTCGGCCTTCTTTACTTTACCTTCCCTCTGAAATTCGCCTTAGATATCCTTTGATTACCTCATTCACTTGTTGGTATTCAATATTCTCAAGTGTGATTAAAATGAGAGACTCTTTCCTTTTATTTATACATTTATTTATCTTCCTCAAGGAGTTACCTTCTAACCATCTTAAACCACTTTCCTTATTTTATAGCTAACCCACTTCTAACCACTTTTCCACTTAGTAATATCTCCATTAGATTTATTCTTTAAATAATTTCTTTTGTATCCACTTTGACTTATAGTACACTCATCACTTCACTTTATTATTTTCCCTCTAAAATCTCTGAAACTACCTTCCTTATTTTAGGGTTAACCCACTTATAACAATGTGTCCACTTAACTTAACCACTTTCCATAATTAGTCATTTATCCATTAACTGTATTATTTAAATAATTTATTTTTTATTCTCTTTAACTTATAGTACCCTCATCACTTCACTTTATTATATAATAATTTTTTCTTTGCAAACACTTTGACTACTTTGACCTTTTGGGGCTTCTAGATGACTCATGAGGGTTCTCCAACTTCACATGGCCATAACTCTTTAACTGTGAAGAGTTATGTAACATTCCACATGTCACTGGAAATGAAATGAAATGTACTATCCATCTATAATAGTCTTAAATGAAAATATATCAATTCTCATACAATTATCCATCAAACAAACTTGGGTCCATTACCCAAACGTTTGTTCTATCAGAATTCGCTACTCAACTTTCTTCAAGGGTTGACATCCATGACAACCAACCCAAATAATAATAAAAAATATCATGAGAGGGAACATATTTGGGTTATATATTGGATTGATGTATGGTGCAACTGGTGAAAGGGGTGTTGGAATAATGAATCAACACTTATGTTTTACAATTTTATTAGCAAGGATATGAATCCCTCCATACTACTCCCTTCCACCCTCACTGCACAAGTATCTTCATCTTTCCTTCCTAGAATCTGCTTCATCTTTTGATCTTCTGATCTGGACTACAAAGACAATTTCTTCTCACCACTCTTCCTCGTTTATATAATTTTTAAACCAGTGTGATTTATGATCCAGCGTGTCCTTTTGTTTGGACCATCACACCTCTTCATTTAAATTAACCATAATCATTGTTTGATCATTCTTACTGTGGATGATTTTCATAAACTGATCACATATATGGATCAATTTCATATTTTAACTCAATCCTGAATCTCTGCATTTATTTCAGAAACCGATTTCTGTAGAGGTAATTCCTTCAAACCATTACATGTGACCGATAACAAAAAACCATGGGATTATCAACTTTAGCGACATATTATATTCTGCCTTTTAAATATCTTACCATGTGACCAATGGTAGTATCCATACGTTAGGCCAAACAAACTCTTGAGAACTTATTAGAATCAATGGTCATGATTTAATCTCATGATGAGATGGATGAGAGTCGGGACTTTGGGACTTTCAACCTGTGTTGGCAGCCCAACATTTTTTTAACATTTTATATCAATTACATGATCCATATAGCTTCCTAACTCGGGTCATAAATTTTTTTGTTCTTCATAAGAAATTTTCGAAATGACAATTGTAAGTTTTTAGTTTTCTCTATTGTTTTTTTCATGCTTTGTGCATGACTGAAATCATGAAAATGAAGTATTAAAACTTACAAATGCATTACCATTCTATTTGAAAATTTTATGAAAGGAAAAATGTCTCTACAGTTTAATAATGAAGCCTTCTTCCTTGCTATGAAGACTATTCTCTTTGTTTCGATTCCTTGAATGTCAAGTATGAAAATCATATCTAGTCTCTAAACTTCGATGGATCTAAATATAATGAAGGAGCCAGTGCATGATGCGTGCTCATTGATCCAGCAGGTAAAAAAACTTTGATCACTTGCCGGTTAGAATTTGAATGCACAAACAATACGGTCGAATACGAGGCACTCCTACAAGGTCTTAGAAAGGCACTAGATTTGAGTGTTTAGAATTTAATAGTCTTTGGTGATTCAGAAATTGTGGTCAGACAGGTAAGAAATTTCATTCGTTGCCTATATCCACACTTGAAAAGATATAAAACTGAGGTATGGAATCTAATGAGCAAATTTTATGCGTTTAACATTAATTCTATTCCAGGATTGAATAATTTTGAGGCTGATTTGTTGGCTAATTTCGCTTCTAAACCTTTTCCTATAGAAGTCCTTTCTCCAAATGTGTTTTCGGTCAAGTTTTTGTTCAGACTATCCATCACGGACAACATCACTAATTGGAGATTTTTCGATGACGATCAACAGATCATCGGTTTTCTGCACATGGAAGATACTTTCCAAGGTGCATTTATCGATGAAGGTACCCATGATGAAGACCTTCGCAATTTTACGGTAAGATCAGACCCAAGATCTCCGGAATCAACATCGGATATGGTAAATTCTCTCCCAAAATATATTGTAAGATTAGAAAATTTTTATGATTTACATGATAAATTCATAAAATCAGTGAATCGTAAAATGAATAGTTCTTCCTTGACCCATGAATAGGTGAATCTAGGAACTAAAGATAACCCACAATGCATCAATTTGGGAATGGGATGTTCTGAGTAGGAAAAGTTAGCATTTATTAAGTTGTTTAAGGAGTTTAAGGATGTATTTGCTTGTCCATATGATGACCTAAAAACCTTTGATCCTAACATCATACAACACATTATTCCCATGAAACCCCAGACTTGAAGCCCTAGATTCAACCTTTTCAACAGAAGTTAACAAAGATGCACCCAAACCTTGAACCAACGATCAAGAAAGAGCTAAAAAAACTTTTGAATGCTAAGATAATATTCCCAGTAAGACATACACAGTGGGTCTCTAATCTTGTCCCTGTAAGGAAGAAAATTGGTGAAATCCGACTATGTGTCAATTTCCAAAATTTAAACCAAGCATCTGATAAAGACAACTACCCTGTTCCTCCCATGGAACAGATTCTCCAATAGGTATCTAGTTCTGAAATATTATCTTTGTTGGATGGTTTTTTAGGGTATAACCAAGTCCTCGTGTCTCCCCCAGACCAGCTGAAAACCACTTTCCATACTCCATGGGGTACCTATGTTTATAAAAAGATGCCCTTTGGTCTTATAAATGATGGTGCCACTTTTCAGAGAGTGATGGATATTTCTTTCCACGGTCTTATCAATCAATCAGTAGTAGTCTATCTAGGTGATGCCACTATCTTCTCAAAGAATAAAGGAGATCATTTAGCTCATCTAAGATATGTTCTACAATGATGTCGTAAGTACGACATCTCTTTAAATCCCAAAAAATATGTCTTTGCAGTGGA